>SNQJ01S0038230.1:78103-95559 GCA_010110895.2 Picea sitchensis | reverse complement strand
TTTTTCAAGATGCAACTTGCTGAGAGCACCAACTCTCTGTTTTTGTCTAGCACCAACTCCTTGGATTCTCTAGCACCAACTAGAAGGAAGCACCAACTCCCTGGTTTCTCTAGCACCAACTAGAAGGAAGCACCAACTCCCTAGATTCTCTAGCACCAACTAGAAGTAAGCACCAACTCCTTGGTTTCTCTAGCACCAACTAGAAGAAAGCACCAACTCCNCCTCCCTACCACCTAGAAATGTAAATCTTTGCTAATGAAACTTATCACAGTGATGCAATATTTATCATTGGCTTACCAGACTTATCATTGTTCTACTACACTACGTTGCTCTGTCTCCATCAGTGTCTTCTGCACACTCCTCTATGCTTTATGTTCTTCACACGTTGCGTACTGTGTGCCATCTCCATTTGATCCACCATTCTTCTGCTCTGCATTTCATCTGTTGTACACTCCTCCTTCTACCCTCCTGAATCCCTCATAACAATAGCACCAGAATCTCCCTCAACAGCAACAACAACCTCAACTCTTCTCTGTACTGTGTACTTATATCTTATGTGCACCTTGTGCATGCAATGTGCGTAATGCCTCTGCATTATCACACCGCGCTGATCTCCTCCACATCTTGAGTGCTCTTCCTAATCATCATCGCAACTCTTCAGCTTCTCTGGTGGTTCCCACCACGCGTCCAGCATCACTGGGTGTTATGCTGAGATTCCTCAGCCTCTCTGGTAGTTGAGACTCTTCGTCTTCTCTGGCACAGTCGAGCTTATCCTTTATTTTTCAGTTACAGACTTCAACGCTCATCCACATGTCAATCCCTTGAAGAATAATCTTCCTTCACTAGACGAAGCTTGGAGACTCGTCATCTCCTCTGGCGATCACACAGAGGTCTCTTCGAATTCTCTGGAAGAGACCATCAATGGTTTCTAGTAGTTACATTGCTAGGAGCAATATTATCCCTCTGATTATGATCAAATTCACCTACACCATTGGATTGTCTCCATGGGATCTTGCATTCATTTCGGCATTTCGACATTCGACAATTTGACATTCATGTGACCAAGTGTCTTGACACTCCTAGTCGTGATCCCCAAAAAGGAGCTTGGTTTCTCTAGCTCTTTCCTCCATCTCTCACTGATGTGACCAAGGGCTGTGACCACAACCTTATTCAACAACTGCATTTGGTAATTTCACATTTTGGCACTTCGGCATTTCATCATTCCTGTGGTCTAGTGTCTCAACACTCCCAGTCGTGATCCCCGAAATTCTAAAGCGGAGCTTATCTGCACTAGCTCCTTCCTCTATATGACCGTGGCCATGACCAAGCGCTTGTCCATAAGGTGCTTTTAACGATTTTTTATTTCGGCATTTCGGGACTCCTAGTGTTGAGAGTCTCTAACTTCTCCATATCCTGGTAACTGAAATCCCAGTCTCCAATACATCAAAAAGGGAGTCGGATCAATGGTCCATGATCTCTTCAAACCAACGACTCAGATCATTTTGTGATTTCGCATATTACGATTTCGATATTCCTGTGGTGAATTTTCTTGATGCTTCCAACTCCTGATCCATGAAACTCCGAAATGGAGTGGGATAAACGATCCAGATCAAACCTTGATCTGACATATTAGATCATTTCGTGATTTCTCATATCGCGATTTCGACATTCCTGTGGTACTGTTTCTTGCCTCTCCAAGTCGTGATTCACGAAACTCGGAAATGGAGTGGGATCAACGGTACAGATCAAGCCTTGATCTGACGGCTCAGATCATTTCGCGATTTCTCATATCGTGATTTCGACATTCCTGTGGTACTATTTCTTGCCTCTCCAAATCACGATTTGAAAAACTCTGAAATGGAGTCTTTGACATGCTCTGATCTTCTGCCATGCATCCCTCTTGGATCAACAATCAATATTTTATTAAGACTTCACAACTCCACAAGCCTTTGTTGTGCCTGATCAATGGTCCATATTTGCCCTCGATCTAACGGTTGAGATTATTTCGCGATTTCGCATATCGCGAGTTTGAGAGGTGAAAGGCTGGAGCATTTCATACCTTTGACTTTCCAGTCAACGAAATTTTGATTTGTTTCCACGTGTCCTTCCCAAATATGGACGGTCCTCCTGCTTTCGATATTTTGTAAGCCTTCTTCTCCTAGCACTTTAAAGAACGTGCACGTTCTTATGGATCCAACGGTGGTCGAACCCTGCAATCGGATCTAACGCCAGAGATCTATCCTCCATATTTGAACTCCTCCTATCTGAATTTAGATCTGACGGTCACCGGGAATTGTGAATGGGATCCAACGATCAATGTTTCTTCTCCACCCGAGCTTGCACATCCTCCTTACTTAGAAGAATTTATAAGTGTCAAAGGCCTCAACCTTTGATCCGCCTGAGATCCTGAGTATGCTATCTCTCTTGAGATTTGGAAATGAGTTAACCTCATCCCTGGTGCACACCTACACACTGTGTGCGACTCTGCACTAATCCTCCTTAGCTTACGTTGTTCTTGTTTTTCCATCGATGCACGCTCTGATCTTGCCATGAATGACAAGCATACTCTACATGTTAGCAGACTATCATTGTTGTTGTTCTTTCCTATAGACATGCCATCGTTTTTGTTGTACTTTCCATCAATTAAAAGAACACACTACCTATAAAACATGCCAACAGTTAGAGAAATTCCTGATATCACGAAACCAACCAACATTTTATGCAAGCATTGTCAACAAGGAAAGCAAACAAAGATCAGGCTTAAATCAAAAGAATATTCAATGACAAGGCCACTAGAAATTGTGCATACTGATGTAGTTGGAAAAGATACAACAAAGGTGATCCAGGTGGATATCGGTGACCACCCACCTTTTCCAACAGGCTCAAAACAGTTTTCTGGCAATTTCGGTAATTTACTATTTTTAGCAGTTTTTAACTTTTAGGGCCATTTTTATGCCCTAAACGATGTTATTTGGTAAAAAAGGTTTTCAATATGTAATTTCCTTTGATATTGTGCCTAAAATTAATCTCCTCAATGATACCCTTCTAATGGGCTATCATACGCTTAAAACAAATATCATATGCAAAAGTTACGACCCCGGGAAGTTGATGTACTAACTTACGCAAATGGGGCCCACATGACTTTTGGCGCTTCATCTCCTAGGGTTAGGATTTTTCATGTCTAGGTTTTTTTTAATTCCTTATTATTGTAAAAATTCATTCATAGAATCATTGCAATCATCTTCTTGCGAATAAGAGTAGCCTTCACATCTCTTCTCAAGAATAAGCTGCCACCATTCTAGCAAGTCTTTCACTATGTCTTTTTACAGTCTCTGTACATTTCTTTCATTAATAGGAATTGTGTATTACTATACCTTTGTGTTTATGGTTGCATATCTGATACATTTATGTTATATTATTGGATATCTGTGATATCTCTGTGCATTTATTTATTATATCTCCACTCTGATTTCGTGTCGAAAATAATCTGGATCAATGGTATCAGAGCAGGTTACTCTTGATCGTTTTTCAGTGCATGTCCCCCAAGAGGTCCAAGTATAGCATATTGGGTCTTGATGTTGTCTCTCTTGAATAAAATTTCTCTTGAACACCCAAGAAACCATCCATGTTGGAAGAAAAGAAAAACGACGGAGCAAATGATCCTATAAATGTATTGCTTGAGCAAGATCTCACACGACAGAGGGACGAAATGATGGAGAATTTTTCCCACATCCTACAATGTCTGTCGATAGAAACATGCACATATTCATCAAACAACCACTTTGGAATAACCTCTCCTTTCAAGGTACAGGTTAATTTTGATATTCCTGTATTTTAAGGTCATATAGATGTGGATGCCCTAGACAAATGGTTAAATATGTTAGAAGGTTATTTCTCTATTCACAATTTTTTCAACAGAGAAACGATCACCTTCGCACTCCTTAAATATCTTCCTCATGTAAAACATTGGTGGGAAACTTACTGGGAGAAAATTTCCATAGAGGAGTCTGGAATATATGGTGTCGAGCCCACTTGGGAATTTTTTATGGATGCGGTAAAGGAACAGTATTACCCCATTGGAAACTATGAGGACCAGTACATGAGATGGACCACACTGCGGAAAGAGAGGGGCCAAGCAGTTATGGAGTTCACCAATACCTTCCATACCTTTTTCACCAAGCTAGGCATCAAAGACTCTGAATGACATTTGGTTTTGAAGTATCGTGGGGCTCTACAGCCTTGCCCCAACCACCCTCTATCCAACAGAAGCAGGTCGACAAGGTTGGAACAAATCGCAAAGATTCCTTTTGCACATAGTTGTTTCATGTATCCACACTGGTTAAAAAGGTCCAACCCTTCTGTTGATGGGTTTTAAATCCCTTGATTCAACAACAGGAACCAAAACCACCACCGAGACCTAATTAGACTCTGTAGAATTTGAGATGGAATGGTTCTCCAGATCTTGCGATCCGACCAATTTATCAATGGTCTTTGTGTTTTCTTGTGAAGGATCTCCCTTCAGTTAGGACAACTCCTTTTCTATATTTCTCTTGGGTGGGGCTAGTATGAGAGATGGAAGCTAGTATAAACCAACTTGACAAATAATATGAAACAAGTTTTAACTATTAGGAAGAGATTGATCTTGGGATAACCCGTTGCTCAAACATGAAGACAGTGATTCGATGCCAAAGGGCCTAGTACTAATACATTAACCAAATGAGCATCCAATTACTGTATGAGAGAAACTAATTAACATAAAGAAAACACATATGTAATTAGGATCATGGTAAGAAAAATAATTCATATACCATAACATTCATAACATAAAAACACAATGATTTATCTTCATCATTAAGCAAAGAACATCAAAACACTACACTAGATCACTTGACGACATACTTAATTTCTCTTACTCATTTAATGCATCATTCATGGAATAGTATAGGAAGTAATTCTTCTCAAACTCTAATCACATACATCTGATGAAAATAGCTTGTCTTTGGTCCAGAAGGACTTCTCAATTCATAGTAGTCTCAAAATAATTATCAACAACCAAAAAGAAAGAGTTCTTACAACAACCAAAAAGAAACATTTATTACAACAACCATTGACCCTTGACTAACTGGTCGATGTCTCTATTTATAATATAAAATTCAACCGACATTAATGGCTAAATATTGTTTGAACCAACAAAAAATCACCACGTGGCGCGGTCATCCAATAGTTTGTTTAATAGTTCATCTGGGGTATTTCTTGAAATGGATGACTTTCTTCATATTCAGACCAGCTGATAAATATATATTCATAGATTTGGGCCCATGGAAACCTATGTTGTTCCATTGGGGCTGCATATACTCCTCTAATATCTACTGCATGCATTCAGTACTTTACCAAAATGGCGTTTAGTAGTTGCAACATGGTTCGAGCTCTGATTGGATATTTCATGAGTTGTTGTGTTTGTCCTAGCTTCGCATAGACTATCTTCATGTATTCTTTGGTCCATAGCAAGTCTTGTTCGATATACATATTGAACACGTCACTCAGGTTGATAAATTCATCGGGGATCGGTATTTGGGAAGATCGACTTCTCACACTGTTCCTTCAGTTGGTGCTTCGGTGTTCCTTTTGGGTTCTTCGGAGAAATCCCAGAGCACGCTTTGTTCAGCAATCGGAGGAACTCTCCTACAATCGGGATTGAGGTAGTTTAGTGATTTAATAAATATAATATAATATTTTTAACAAACAAAAAATGGGCTGGTACGTACCTGTGGAGATTTCTAGTCCCGATCGTTTAATACTTACGTGATCCAAGCTTCCCTTTGAATGAATTGCAATGTATTTGTCTATGATGCCCCTCCTCTTTAGCTTAAATGAGTTATGTCAGCACACACCAGGGTGGAAAATAAATTATGAAGCATTGGGACCGTCATAGTAACCTTTCAACCTTTGGGGCCAGGATAAGACATTGGGGCGGAGCATGTGCGTTTACGCTCCCAAAAGGTGGCATGTTTAAACTTAAAAAACAACATTTCATGAAGCACGAGTGTTTTATTGGAATGCTTTGTTTTGCTACTTTTCTTCACTATAAATTCCTGGAGTTCTGTGGGGAATTCTACACATATACCTGACTCATACTTCTGTAATTCTGGTTTGGCAAGTTCATCTTGGAAAAATCCCTTGTAGTAGTCTTTATCATCTTTAGACACCTGAGTTTCTATGTTGTTTTATTATGGGGTCTCCTACCAACACGGGATGGGGCTTGCGAGGTAATCAGAGTGCCAAGTTTGAGCCCCAATGTACCTGGGACTATTTCTCATTGGCTTCCTGTGTACCTGAAACTCCAATGGGAGGTACAGGCCTTTGCTTGGAGATGGTGCCAACATCTCCAGTAGAGCTTGGGGTGGAAAAATATACATCTAAAAGATCTATGCTGGGAACCGTGCCTTCTCAGGATCCGAAACCATGGAGGAGAGGGATGCCTAGAAAGGATATGAAAAAAGGGGAAGAATACCACATTCCGGTTGAGTTAAGTGTACTCCAAGCCATTGAGGAGTCTGTGATGTTTACCAAATGGTTAGACATAGTTGGGACTATGGGTAGAGGATATGAGAGACGAACTGGTTAGAGACAGTTGGGACTACGGGTAGAGGAGATGAGAGACGAAAGGGAAAGGAAAAAGCACCATTTTCTCCCATTGATATCCCCTCTCAACAGTTAGAGTGAGCTAATCTTGTGATAGCCAAACTCTACCAAGAAAATAGAGAGTTCCGGCGTGAGTTGGTAGAAAAGGACCAGGTGATACCATCGTCGCAGGGTCATGTAGGAAGCATGTTTTGGATGCAAAGATGACTTCAGGAAGCATAATATACAATTGTGCAGTTGCACAAGGCACAACGGATGACGGAGGAAAACAACACAGTGAAAGGCATGAATAGTAACCTGGGAAAAGGTTCGTGTGCGAGAGAGCCTTAGCGGGTGATCCTGTGCCTTGCATTCTCCTGAGCGGTGCTTGGACAAATTTCCTCTTTTTCTCTGTTGTTGTAAAGATATTCATGGTTTTACTGCCACTGGGCCAGTTGGTCGTGGTGTCGGTGTGGCTTAGTTGTATGTGATTTGATATTGGCGGGAGCCTTCAATACTGAATATCAAAAGTATTTTGAATGTATTACACTTTCCTATAGATGTAAATAGAATATTGACTGTGTTTTCTTATCACAAATTATCATATCTTGTAATTGTCATTATTGTATTTTGGGTATGTTGATACATTTCCTTTTGTAAAATTTCTAATATCAATAGATGCTTACGTGGTGCTATCAACCCCAGATCATTATAAAAATTTAGTTATAAAATGCATTCATTGATAAATAATGATATTACTTGGGACCTCGCTCGCATTGAAAAATTTAATAAAAGATCAGATCAGATACTATGGGTGTCGATATTGGGAAAAGAAAATAATGTAAAGTTTTTTTTATTTTTCTTTGCGGATTTACACATTGTAATGTCTTTAATGCCAAAAATGTATCGAGGGTCAGAGGTCCACCATGTCACTCTTCCTTTTGCATGGCATGTACTATTACATCTTTCTGTCGAAAATGAATGGATCAAATTTAAGAAAAATCATTCCAGAGGTTTATTCTTAGGAAAGAAACGCTATCATCGACTGACACCGATGAAGGTTGGCATTCGGCTACTTTGACTTCCTAAACAATTTTCACCACCTTTAAATTTTTTTGATGCCAAATCTCTCAAGTGAGTCGGGGAAAAAATCTGGGTCACCGATTCCTTGAGTAGTAATTAATTCTCTTTCAAAGTCAATATGACTCTTTGTTTCATGTTCAAGCAATATTTAATTAATTCAATCATGAGACATATAAGATAATCGAAGGTATCGGTTTCACTGGGGTGAAAACAGTCCAAGCCAAAGATCAAGTGGTACCCCAAAAATTAAATGGTTAGATATTTTTAGGGTGTGTTGAGTACTCAACACCTTCTAGCCACATGCTTGTGATATCCTTCCACAAACCGAGCAATGTGACATCTCTAGCAAGGCAAGCAACTCACCAAGACTCACATTCAGCAAACTTTTTTTCCTCTCCCCCTTGCACTCAAAGAAATGGAGAATATTTATTCCTAAGGAGGGAGGAATGATCCAGGCAGATATCGGTGGCCACCCACCTTTTCCAACTGGCTCAAAACAGTTTTCTAGCAATTTTGGTAATTTACTATTTTTAGCAGTTTTTAACTTCCGGGGCAATTTTGAGTCTCTAAACAATGATTTTTGGTAAAAATGGTTTTCAATATTAAATTTCCTTTATTATTGTGCCTAAAATGAATCTTTTCTATGATACCTTTCCAACGGGCTATCATACGCCTAAAACATAGATCATATGCAAAAGTTACGACCCCGGGAAGTTGATGTACTAACTTACCCAAACGAAGCCCACATGACTTTTGGCTCTTCATCTCCTATGGTTAGGCTTTTGGATGTCTAGGGTTTTTTCCATTCCTTATTATTATAAAATGGCCTTCAAAGCCTCATTTTAATCATCTTCTTGAGAATGTGAGTAGCAGTCACATCTCTTCTCAGAGATAAGCTGCCACCATTCTAGCGAGTCTTTCACTCTGTATTTTTAGAGTCTATGTATATTTATTTCATTAATAGAAATTGTGTATTACTGTATATATGTGTTTATGGTTGAATCTATGATACAGTTATGTTATATTATTACATATCTGTAATATCTCTGTGCATTTCTTTATTATATCTACGCTCTCATTTTGTGTCAAAAATAATCCAGGTCAGTGGTATCAAAGCAGGCCGATCTTGATCATTTTTCAGTGCATGTCCTCAACGAGGTCCGAGTATAGCAAGTTGGGTCTCTATCTTGTATCTATTGAATACAATTTCTCTCACATGCCCAAGAAACCCTCCATGGTGGAAGAAAATAAAAATGATGGAGCAGACGATCCTATAAATCTATTTCTTGAGTAAGCTCTCACGCGACAGAGGGACAAAATGATGGACATTTTTTCTCACATCCTTCAATGCCTGCCAATAGAAATAGGCACATCTTCATCATAAATCCACTTTGGAACAACCTCTCCTTTCAAGGTACAGGTTAATTTTGATATTCTCGTATTTGAAGGTGAGATAGATGCGGATGCCCTACACAAATGGTTAAATCTATTAGAAGGTTATTTCTCTATTCACAATTTTTCTGATAGAGAAAATATCTCCTTCGTAGTCCTTAAAGCTCTCCCTCATGTCAAACATTGGTTTGAAACTTACTAGGATAAAATTTCCACAGAGGAGTCTAGAATATATGGGGTCGAGCCCACATGGGAGTTTTTTGAGGATGCAGTAAAGGAACAGTATTAACCCATTGGAAAATATGAGGAATAGTACATGAGATGCACCACATTGTGGCAAGAGAGGGGCCAAATAGTTCCAAAGTTCACCAATACCTTCGATACCTTGCACACCAAGCTGGGTATCAAAGACTTCGAATGACATTTGGTTCTGAAATACCATGGGGCTCTACACAAATACATCCAAACTAAAATGGATTTTCTAGACATCTCATCACTCGGTGCTACCTATCAATATGCTATTAAAATCGAGCATAAATTTAAGCACCAGAACAAATGGGAGTTCGGGTCTGCAAATCCGCAATAACCTAAGTATGAAAAATATGACCCTAAAAAATAGTCTCCCGAAAACCAATCCAAGCCATAGGAAAAGAAGGGTCACGGAAAGACAAAGAAGGACACCAGAAAATGGTGCGATTTCAAAAACCTCCCCTGGAACAACACCAATGAATGTCACTCAAAACATTCATTGGTGGCTGAGATCAAAGACAAGGAGCCGAACCCTGATTCAAAATCTGATTCTAAAAATTATGGTAAAAGACAGATCATTGACACATACCCCACTGCTATTTTCGTGACCACAAAAAATTCAACCAGAAGAACCAACAGATCGGGAAGAGAGGGAGCGCCTTTTTCATTCACAGATGTTGGTGAATGGGACCCCACTGCATTTTATTTTTTATAGCAGAAGACAAAAGAACGTCATCTCAATAGAGGTCATCAAACAGTTGGGATTGTCGACAACACCACACCCGCAATCATACAACATCGGTTGGCTTCGCCAAGGACGAGATCTTCGTGTCAAACAATAGTGTTGATTGTCATATGACATCCAACCCTTCAAGGATGAGGTATTATGTGATGTTTCCCCACTGGATATCTGTGACGTTCTCTTGGGCCAGCCCTATATGTGGAGACGCCATGATGTTTATGAGTCTCAACCCCATAGTGTCATTGTTTCTCTAGGGGGTCATCTCTACAGAATACTAGAGGTAGTTCTGACTATTGTTCCACCTAAATAGTGCTTCAAGGTAGTATCTTATAATGCAAAATTCAGCTTCTTCACAATTTGTTCAAAAGGGGCACAGAAGGACACTGCAATCACTATAGCCTTGCCCCAAGCACCTTCTATCCAACAGAAGCATGTCGACAAGGTTGCAACAAATCACAAAGATTCATTCTGTAGATAGTCTTCTCATGTATCTATACTAGTTAAAAAGGTCCAATCCTTCTAGCCACATGCTCATGATAGCCTTCCACAAGCCGAGCAGTGCGACGTCTCCAGCAAGGCAAGAAACTCACCAAGATTCAGTTTCAACAAATGCTTTTTCCTCTCCCCCGGACACTCAACATAATGGAGACAATTGCTTCCTAAGGAGGAATGATTGATCCAAGTGGATATTGGTGTCCACCCACCTTTTCCAACTGGATCAAAACAATTTTCTGGCAATTTTGGTAATTTACTATTTTTAGTAGTTTTTAACTTCTGAGGCCATTTTGAGGCCCTAAACGATGTTTTTTGGTAAAACGGGTTTGAAATATATAAGTTTCTTTATTATTGTGCTGAAAAAAAATCTCCTCAACGATACCTTTCCAACAAGCTATCATACTCCTAAAACGGAGATCGTATGAAAAAGTTACGACCCCAGGAAGTTGATGTACTAACTTACCCAAACGGGCCCCACATGCCTTTTAGCGCTTCATCTCCTAGGTTTATGCTTTTGGATGTCTAGGGTTTTTTGAATTCCTTATTATTGTAAAAATTCCTTCAGAGCCTCATTGTAATAATCTTCTTGCTAATGTGAGTATCCGTCACATTTCTTCTCAGAGATAAGCTACTACCATTCTAGCGAGTCTTTCACTCTGTATTTTAATAGTCTTTGTACATTTATTTTATTAATAGAAATCATGTATTACAGTACATCTTTGTTTATTGTTGCATCTCTGATACATTTATGTTATATTGTTGGATATCTATGATATCTCTATGCATTTCTTTATTATATCTCCGCTCTCATTTCATGTCGAAAATGATCTATTTCAAAAGGGTTTAAAATGTGAGAAATACTTTATGCTATTAGTTGATGATTATACAAGAATGACTGCAGTTTTCTTTCTTAGGAATAAGTCAAAAGCTTTTGAAAACCTCAAGGTCTACAAAGAAATGGTTGAAAATGAAATGGATTCAAAAATCAAATGCTTGAGATCTGATAATGGAGGTGTAATATCCCTAAGGCTGAACCCAATTGTAAGTGCAAATACAAATGTACTTAAGTTGGTGAGCTATTTTGATATCATTTTTGTATGCACATTTCATGACATAGTGCGTGCATGTACTGCACAGTAAAATGAGGAAGTGTGTACATTCCAGGATACCGCGTGCAACATCTTAAGTGCACGTGATGTTGAGGCCAGGGAGGCTTTATGTATATGATATGTTTTATAGGTTGGTGAGCCAGTTATTATAAGTTAGGATGCTTATGTTTTAATTAGGCCAAAGAGCCTAGATGTTAAAGGCCAGTGTGCCTGTTTTTGCACCTGTCACATATTTAATATAAAATACATCACTATGTGCAGGTCGACCATGATAAAAGAGATGGGGGAATAAGCTCCACTAGTTAGGGAAAGGGAGGCGCTAAGTTAAGCAAAGGGGATAAGCTAGGGAGCTTGAGCCAAAAATGAATATTATATTAATATTTCTTAAAATCATAAAGTATGGATAATTATTTTATCCTAAGTTCTAAAGTTGGGGACAAGTGGGCTAAAGTAGCTCCCAACATGAAAAGTGTCAAGTTGGGGACATGCATACATATTTTTGGGACTTACCGCATTTTGACATCTCCCCCATCATTCAGAGGATCATCTTTTTCATCATTTCTTCCATCATTCAGCCATGATTCCATGATCATTTTCACTCACATAGTCAGTTATTCTCAAACATTCATTTCACTATATTTGAACTTGTATCCATGTCCACAGAGGTTGGTGTAGTTGGTTAACTCAGAAGTTGAACTGAAGAAGCAGGTTGCCAGGCCCGTGGGATACTAAAGAAGTGGGTTGTCAGGCCCATGAGATATTGAAGAGGCGGGTTATCAGGCCCGTGATCAATTCTCTGGGTGAGAGAATTTCTGGGAGTTTATTTTCTAAAGATGCTAAACTGCAGCTAGAGGGCTCTCAGACTTCCTGTTCGGCCTATTGCTGAAGCCCTGGAAGGGAAGTGGGGAAGCCGAGGGACTATTGAGCAGAGAAGGGGCACACTTCCTTGGGTGGGATAGGCATGTGGGGAATGAGATACTGTAGGTTGTTAGTTGAGTGAGCACCGTGATGAAGTTTTTTCCTTTTTTACATGAGCCATTAGCCTAGTTAGAAACCCTTTACCCAAGTGGAGTTTAGTCTCAGATCAGGGGTGACTCACTATTGAGAGTGATGGACAATGTGGTATAAGGATGGGAGGTTCGTGGAAGGTCTGCACACAGTTGGTGACATTATTACCAAGATAAGTGCCAATTGTGTGATAAGTTTACATGTTGCATTGTTATTTACGTGTTTATTTTTACGAGTATTGCCTATATATGATGCATGTATATGTTTATTGTTATTTCAGTGTGAATCCATTCATTTACGAAATGTATTTGTTTGTTTACGTTTTACATGTAAAGCTTCTGCAGGTGTTCTGTGTGCATATGTTTCAATTGCATGCAGTTAGAAAAATTTATGTAGCATAGCTCAGTTATATGTCGGGTATGTTACAGTATGTTCCGCAGAGAGAATGTAAGTGTTTTCTGGCATAGTGTGGACCGACATGGATGGTCGGGGACATTACAAAATAGTTTCAAAGCTAAGTAAAGCATCTGAGTAGTGGCCTGCCCCCAACCTATTGTTGGTCGGGGATGTTACAATATGGTATCAGAGCTTCAGTTTTCAACAGTAAGCTTGGATGGGCCGAGAAAGTTGAGGTGAAGAAAAATTCCATAGAGGATTTATTTCAAAGTGGACAAATTTCAGTTTGTAGAATGTCCATGGTAAAAAGTAACAACAACTGGGCGGAAATGGGGAAAAGCCCCAATTTCTGTGGTTGAATTCATGAGAAAATGGAGAAATTCAACCAAGTGATGAGATATTACTGATTTAATATATGTTCTAGCAAATTCAGACCTGGAATGGGTCGAATTTGAAGTTATAGTGAATTCATGACAGTTGGAGCAAGTTTTATAATTAAAATTCCCAATTCATGAATTGAGTTTGGGAAAAAATCGTTGCAGAAATGTCAACCCACAATAACCTGTTGTTACAGAGGTGAGCTGATGTTTTAGGGTGAAATTGAACGAATTTCATAGTTGTAGAATGTCTATGGTGAATTGGGGGAAAGCCCCAATTTCTGTAGTGGAATTCACGAGGAATCGATGTGCGTAAAGGTGAATGTGCGTAGTTGGGTGCACCAAAAATTCATGTGGCGTAGTGAAAATCTTGGGATAGGTAAAATTTAGCACTGCCCGGCAAGGTATTGCCATGCTGATGTGCATGTTAAATTTTTGTGATGGGTGGAAAAATGATAGCGTGCAGGTGCGCATGATAAAAATTTAGTACAGCGTGAGAAAATATGGCATCAGGGTGCGCGCAGAAAATTTTGGCGCCGAGTGGAAAAATATTGGTGTGAGGATGCACACACTAAATATAGCATTATGCAGTGTGCACACACATAGTATTGTTGCACCTAGTGTGTGTAGTATTGCAAAGCACAAAGGATTTTGGTTGGTTTACACACAATATGAGTATAAGTTGTCTCGCAACAGTGTAATCAATGGTGTGTGCTTATTATTGTACGTGGTGGGGGCATATTTGACTTTGGCATGGTGCAATGCATAGAGAGAAATGCATGTGGAATATCAGTGTGTGATAGAAAAACTGTGTGCAACAGGTATCAATGCAAGAACCAAAACTGTGCACACTAGATATTGGCATGGAATGCAAAAGTAGTGCACGCAAGTTATTGGCATGACAAAGAAGTGATACACAATGGTTTTAAAGTGCACGAAGCATGATTTACCTTGTGATGTTGCAACACATGGTAAATATCGGTGCATATATTGAAATTTATGCATGCAAAGTTGTTTGGAAGGCGAACAACAATAGAAAGCAGTGGATTTTTGCCACATTTTATACTATTTGAATGTCATCGTTTTGCAACGCATTTTTGAGGGTCTTAAAATCATTTTTAGCAACTCCAAAACCACGAGAACAGAGTGTGACAAGGCAGACTCTCTCTCTACATCTCAAATAAAAGATCTTTGATAGATATTTCTAATCATGTAAACTTTTCGTCAAACAGAGCTTTTATGAGAAAGATACAGCAGAAACGGTGAAGGGTAAATTATAAGACCCAACTAGCTCGATGGAGCCATAACTTTCTTCTCAAGACTCAGAATTGATCATGTGAGTAGGTATTGGAAAGGTCTTGGACATTGGAATATAATTATCCACCCAGAAAATTGATCAAGGAATTCAAATTTCCAGGAAATCAGAAGAAAATATTCTGATATATATTATTGAACAAGAATGGTTCATATTTTCATGAAATTGTTGAAACAATTAGCTTGACAAAGTTTTGTTGGTTGCAAATTTTGCAGAGTTAAAAAAAAAATAGATCAAGATCATCTTAGAGTCCAAATTAATGGAAGAGGCACAAGGGAATTACAACCAGGAATATGAAGTCATAGGGATGGATGTCCATTTCGGCATTGAAGGAACAAACTCCAATGGGCATGGAGAAGAAAGGAATGAAAACATGAATATGGTAGAGACCATTAAAAATTTGCAGAAGGATGTCCAAATCCATAAGGCTGAAAATGAAAGGCTTATGAGAGCCAAGGAGTAGTAGGATGACTTCAACCTGAAGTTATTACAGAGCTTAAACATAATAGAAAATAAATTGGATAAGCAGAGTGGCTTGAGAAAATCGGAAAGTCACAAGTCTCATGATGAGAAAAGAAAATCAAGAAGTGTTAGAAGACATCACCATCACTCCCCAAGGCATTCCAATAAGAGGAATCAAAACCGCTCAAGTCCATCCCCTTTCAGGAAGCACAAGAGTTCTTGGGTGGATGAGATACGAGGAGAAATGAACAAAATCAAACCTCCTACTTTTGATGGTGAGCACAAGAAGGATGAAGATGTAGAGACATGGTTGTTGGGCATGATAAAGTATTTTCAATTGCATAATTATTCTTCTCATTAAGAGAGTAGAATTGTCATCTATCAACTCAAGGGAAAGGCATCCATGTGGTGGGATCAACTTGTGAAAGTGTAACACATTAAAGAGAAAAGTGTTACTTGGAGGGAATTAGAGAGGTATTTTGAGAAGAAATACTTGACTAAAAGATAATATGACAAGAAAATGAAAGAGTTCTTTGAACTCAATATTGGGAGTATGACCATTGATGAATATGAGAGAAGGGTTTTAGAATTGCTGAAGTATGTCTCTTTCATCAAGGATGAGATAGTGAATATACAAAGGTATTTGAGTGGATTACCATCATTTATCAGTGAAAAAAATAGTATGATGATCCCAAGACATTGGAGGAGACCATAAGGCGAGATAAATGCCTATATGATCAACAAAAATAAAGGCCAACCTTACAAAAATCTTGGGAAGACAAAAAGAAATTCAAGGTGGATCAGATGAAGAAGGGATATAAGCCACCATTCTTCATAAACACTCCTCAGGGATAGAAAAATCCTAAAGAACCCATAACGATTGACACAGGGAGTCAAAGGCCAAGGAAACCACCTATTCAATGTTGGGGTTGTAAAGGGGATCCCATGTTCAGAGATTGTCCTCACAAAGGTGAAAAAGGAAGGATTTTTCACAATGTACAACAAGATGAAACAGTGGAGGACATGGATAGAAAGGTACCCAGGATCTATGCAGCCCTGGACAACAAGCAAGTAGAGTATCAATCACATGTGATTGAAGTGGAAGGTATGATCAACAACTAGACCATTCCTATTTTAATTGATTCAGGAGATATTCATAGTTATATAGATCCTATGATGGTGGAATGTTTGCATTTTCCAGGAAGTAAGCATGGGAAATCTTGGTTGGTGCAGCTGGCCACAGGAACCAAAAGAAAAGTTAATGAGATAGTTAAGTCATGTCTTATGGACATGAATGGAATGAACACCTCGACATATTTGAACATCTTGCCTTTGGGTTCCTATGACTTTCTAATTGGGATGGATTGGTTGGAACAACATCATGCTCTCCTAGATTGTCATAACAAAACATTTACTTGCTTGGATGAGGAAGGAAAACTAAGGAAAGTGCAGGGAATTCCCAGGGTAGTAACCATCAGAGAGATTTCAGCATTGCAGCTGAAGAAATGTTATAGAAAAGGGTGTCAAATATTTGCATCTCATATGGAGGTGACACCTAAAGATAAGGTGACAAATTTAGAAGATATGCATTCCTTGAAGATTTTGAAGATGTGTTCAAGGAGGTACCAGGACTACCCCCAAGGAGGGACATTTAATTCTCTATAAATCTAATGCCTGGAGCAGCTCCAGTGTCAAAGACTCCTTACAGAATGAGTACACTAGAGATGAAGGAGTTGCAAATGCAACTTGAATAGCTTCTGAAGAAGGGCTATATATGCCCAAGTGTTTCACCTTGGGGTGCCCCGGTCTTTTTTGTGATGAATAAATATCGAACATGAAGATTGTGCATTTATTTTAGACAGTTGAATAAAGTGACTATGAAGAACAAGTATCCTCTGCCAAGGATTGATGATCTCTTTGATCAATTGAAGGATGCAAATATCTTCGCAAAGATAGATCTCAGGTCAGGATACCATCAGGTAAGGATTAAAGAAGAAGATATCATCAATACTACTTTCAGGACAAGGTATGGTCATTATGAGTTTACAATGGTCCCATTTGTGTTGTCAAATGCACTAGTTGTTTTCATGTGCTCAATGAATGGTGTTTTCCGAGAATATTTAGACAAGTTTATCATTGTCTTTTTGGATGACATTATCGTATATTCCAAGTCAGAGGAAGAGCATGAACATCATTTAAGGATGGTT
>SNQJ01S0038230.1:58409-77870 GCA_010110895.2 Picea sitchensis | reverse complement strand
TATATGTTATGAATCAAGGAAGTTGAAGGAGCATGAAAGAAACTATGCCACTCATGATTTGGAGTTGGAATACATAGTACATGCCTTGAGGAAATGGAGACACTACCTCATGGGGAAATTTTTTGATATGAGGATAGACCACAAAGTTCTGAAATATTTGTTTGATCATCCAACTTTAAATGTTAGGGAAAGAAGATGGTTATAATTTTTAAGTGAATACAACTTTGATATAAAGCATATCAAGGGGAAAGAGAACAAAGTGGCTGATGCACTCAGCACAAGAGTGCATGAAATGCATGCTCTAGCCATTATCATGTATCAATCATTTTTGAAACACAAAATTATAGATACTGCCAAATCAGATTTACAATACAATGATTTAGTGGCAAAACTACAACAAGGTAATTTGTAGCATAAAATTGAAGAATACAAGCTAGATAAGGATGAAATTCTCATGTACAGGGACATAAATTATGTACCAAATTCCTAGGAGTTGAAAAATATGATATTGAGAGAAATGCATAATGTGTCGTATGTTGGGCACCCAGGATATCAGAAAACTATTGCAGCTGTCAAGAGCCAATATTATTGGCTAGGCATGAAGAAAGAGGTTGTTGATTTTATTGCCAGATTTTTGGAATGTCAAAAGGTAAAGGCTAAGCATAGACACCCGACTGGCTTGCTACAACCATTACCCATTCTTGAGTGGAAATGGGAAGTGTTAACCATGGATTTCATTGCCAAACTGCCCAAAACAAACAAGCAACATGATTATATCATAGTAGTGGTGAGTAAGCTTACTAAAGTTGCCCATTTTATTCCAGTTAAGCTCACTCACAAGGCATCGAACATTGTCGATGTTTAATGAGGTAAATTGCTAGATTACATGGCATACCTAAGACAATTGTATCTGATAGAGATCCAAAATTTACCTCAAAATTTTGGAAGGGGTTGTTTATTGGAATTGGAATAAATTTGAATTTTAGTGCAACTTATCATCTAGAAGAAGATGAACAAAGAGAGAGGGTGAATTAGGTGATTGAGGATATGTTGAGGATGTATGTGATGGAAAAACCATCAAAATGGGAAGAATACCTACACTTGGTAGAGTTTTCTTATAACAATGGGTACCAAGCATCTCTAAAGATGAGCCCATTTGAGGCACTTTCTGGCAGAAAGTGCAACACATCAGTAAGCCAGGATAACCCAACAGATAGAGCAGTGGTTGGGCCATATTTACTCAGGGAATGGAAGAGAAAATGTTGAAAATAAAAAAAAAATTTAAAGGTTTCCCAAAATAGAAAGAAAAGCTATGTGGATAAGGGCAGAACTCACAGGGAATTTAAAGTGGGTGACCATGTATTCTTGAAAGTGAAAGCCAACAGAAGTTCTCTAAAGTTGGGAAATTGTTCATAGTTGGTAGCTTGCTATTGTGGGTCATTTGAAATCCTAGAGAGGATTGGTCTAGTAGCTTATATGATTGCATTGCCTACATCTATGCCTGTTCATAATGTATTCCATGTATCCTTGCTAAAGAAATATATACCTAATACTAATCATGTTATTGATTGGAATGTGATTCAGGTGGAGAAAGAAGGTTCTTTTCAAGTGCAACTGGTGCACATTCTGGACTAGAAAATCAAACAACTACAAAATCGAAGCATAGGGATTGTAAAGGTCCAATGGACCTGGTACGGTCTTGAGGACTCTACTTACGAGCATGAGGATGCAATGCAGGCAGAATACCAACATATTTTTGAGGATTTTTGAAATTTAGTTGTACATGGGTACATGATGCACTAAGGACAGTGCATAAATAAGGGGAGGGGATTGTAATATCCCTAAGTCTAAACCCAATTATAAGTGTAAATACAAAGGTACTTAAGCTAGTGAGATGTTTTGATATCATTTTTGTATTAACATTTCATGGCATAGTGTGCACATGTACTGTGCAGTAAAATGAGGAAGTGTGCACATTCCAGGATACCACACGCAACATCTTAAGTGTGCGCGATATTGAGGCCAGGGAACCTTTGTGTATATGATATGTTTTATAGGTTGTTGAACTAGTTATTATAAGCTAGGATGCTTATGTTTTGATTAGGCTAGAGAGCCTAGATGTTAAAGGCTGGTGCACCTATTTTTGTATGTGTCTCATATTTAATATAAAACACATCACTGTGCACAAACCGACCATGATAAAAGAGATGGAGGACTAAGCTCAACTAGTTAGGGAAAGGGAGGGGCTAAGCTAGGGAGATTGAGCCAAAAAGGAATATGATATTAACATTTTTTTAAATCATAAAGTATGGATAATTATTTTATCCTAAGTTCTAAAGTTGGGGACAAGTGGGCCAAAGTAGCTCCCAACATGATAAGTGTCAAGTTGGGGACATGCATACATATTGTTGGGACTTACCTCATTTTGACATATCCCCCGTCATTCGAATGATCATATTTTCCATCATTCCTTCCATCATTTAGCCATGATTCCATGACTATTTTCACTCTCGCAGTCAGTTATCCTTAGACATTCATTTCACTGTATCTCAACTTGTATCCATGGCCACAAAGGTTTGTGTAGCTGGTTAGATGGGAATATGGAATGAATAAGCGGGTTGTCAGGCCCATGGGATACTGAAGAAATGGGTTGTCAATCCCATGGGATATTGAAGAGGCGGGTTGTCAGGCCCGTGAGAAATTATCCAAGTGAGAGAATTGTTGGGAGTTGATTTCCTGAAGGTGCTAAACTGCAGCTACAGGGCTCTGAGACTTCCTATCCGGCCTATTGATGAAGCCCTAGAAGGGAAATGGGGCAACCGAGGGACTGTTGAGCAGAGAAGGGGCACACTTCCTTCGGGGGGACAAGCATGTGGGGAATGAGAGACTGTAGGTTGTTAGTTGAGTGAGCACCATGATGGAGTCTTTCATGTTTTACATGAACCATTAGCCTGGTTAGGAACCTTTTACTTGAGTGGAGTTTAGTCCCAGCTCGAGGGTGACTCACTTTTGAGAATGATGAATAGTGTGGTATAAGGCTGGGAGGTTTGCGGAAGGTTTGCACGCATTTGGTGACATTCTTACCAAGATAAGTGCCAATTGTGTGATAATTTTGCATGCTGCATTGTTATTTATGTGTTTATTTCTATGGGCATTGGATGTATATGGTGCATGTATATGTTTACTACTATTTCAGTGTGAATCCATGCATTTACGAAATGTATTTGTCTGTTTACGTTTTACACGTAAATCTTCCACAGGTGTTTTGTGTGCATATGTTTTAATTTCATGCAGTTAGAAAAATTTATGTAGCATAGCTCAATTAGATGTTGGGTATGTTACAGTATGTTCCAAAGAGAGAACGTAAGTGTTTTATGGAGTAGCGTGTCCCAGAATGGATTTTCGGGGACGTGATAAAACAGTTTCATATCTAAGTAAATTGTCTGAGTAGTGGCATGCCCTTGGCCTGTTGGTGGCTAGGGATGTTACAGAGATCTCTCCACACAAAAATCTTTCCATTATAGCAAGGTGTGAAACATAAGTCCATTGCATTTCTAGTGACCCATAGATATGTACCGCCATGGAAAATACCACACATGTTATAAAGGATTCAATGCATAAAAACCTGACTGACCCCCAAGTCAATGACTCCTCAATCGAATAATGGAAGAAAGACATCTCAAATACCCTCTCTCTCGTTGGTATGTGGGGATGAGGGTCTTTCTTAGTGCCCCTGAATGGGATCCCAATCAAGAAATAAATATCGATCTCTGCTGAAAAATAAACCTTTTTCCATCAATCACGAATGCCTGTAGGTTCATCCCCGACATCCCAATAAAAAATCGAAGAAACTCCTTCGATGACCTCACTAAGGAACGTTGAAAAAATTCAATAGACTAGCATGGGCTAGTTGTCATTGAATATTCATATCATCCCCCCCACATCTCCATGGAGATTATCCCAATAACTCTCTCACCAATTAGTTGGAATATTGTAGTGTCATATCTCACCTGCATCCAACCCAAAAAGAGATGACTTAGCCAAAATCTTCCAAAAACCAAAAACTATCTCTTACACATCTGTGCAATTGTACCTTGGATAGTCATGTAGGTCTACATGATTGTTAATCATACAATCACACACTATATACATAATTATTCATTCAATATTCACACAATATTATGTGATTGTTTCCAAAACAACCATGCAATTTTGTGTGATTGTCCACCAAACAGTCGCGTTGATTTGCGCGGAAGAAATTGCAACAATCATGCAACCCTATGCATGATTGTTTCAATTTCTCCTGTGCATAGTTCAAAAGAGACTAGATTATACTTGTGAAAGATTGTGTAGGTATATTCCAGTGCCCTACACAATATACCTACCCCAATCATAAATATTTTCGTACGACCCCCATCCATAAAACTTAAAGATTCAGAAAATGTGGGAGGTGTAGACCAGTTATTGGACTCTCCCATTGGTCAAATAAAATCACACAAAACCTCTCAAATATCTTAAATGTTTCCACACAACATACCGGAACTCAACCAATTCAAATAAAAATGAGGTGGCATTGTGGGCCGCATGCAAGCCACCCTCCCAAACTTCCAACCCATCGTACAAGAGACTAGGAGCTATGTTTCTCATACCATTCATAGTAGCATGATATTAGCGCTCCCATTTATAGTTTGGTATCATCCATTTTGTAAGTAACTTAGATGAATTAGGGATTCATCACCAAGATCCAGGCGCAGGTATGTATGCTCACTATCATTTTTATCAAAGAGTTGTCATATGTTATTTATCGTCAGATATTTTGACGTCAAGTATTTGGATTTTTGTGTGTAGATACTTGTTAATAAGACTTACATCCCATTCAATTATGGCCTTCCTATGGCACCTTCATGTATATATTTGAAACTGAAATGTAATTAATCCCTCTACAAACAATTACATCAACCAGTATCACCCCTTGAAATCCACCTTTAGGATTCCCATAACCAAATATGCAGTATCATCACCTTTTTTTCATTTTGGTACTGTCAAACGATAATATTCTCACCTACATGATTTTTTATGCAGGCGTGTAGTCGCAACCACACCCACTGTCAGGATCGATCAATCAATTCCTTGAGCTAAAGCGGCTCTTTCGATTCCCTATTGGAATCTCTGCTAGAAACCCGATCCACAGGTCCTTAATTCACCCACACAGTTCTCTGCACTCAACCGTGATCTTTCCCTCAATCTTAATTCCAGGTTTTGGTGTTTCAAAATCCCCGATGAAAATATTTCCTGTCCTCTCGAACTCCCAATCTTCGATGAGAAATTTCACTGATACGTGCCCTTTCGACTTTAGCCCCTCATGGCTCCACTCCTAGTCCACATGATCGACTCTCTCACAAGACCGCAACCTTGTCTCCTATCGGGGTTTTGGGCTTCAAAATCCTGGTGTGTTCTAACTTCAGTTATCCCTCCAGACTAAGCTCATGGTCCATGTGACCTTCCCCCTATATGACCATGGCCATACCTCCTCATCGAGGTTTCAGAATTTTTGATGCCGAAACATATATGTCCTCAGGATTTGCGATTCCCCAAATCCCGACGCGCTCTTTACGCACTAGCTCTCCTGGCTAGGCTCCTGGCCCATATAACTGTTATCCTCGTGATGATAGTCTTACCTCTCATTGTGGTTTTGGACTTTTAAATTCCAAAATGCAGTGGCCCATGGGATTCCTGATTCCTCGGATCTCGATTCTCCAATATGCTAACAGCTGGCCCCCACGATGGCACTTTCCTCCTTGTCAAGGTTTTAGACTTCGCGATTCCGAAATGCCAAACCTCTTGTTACCAGGATTCTCGATATCCTGATGACCCAAATGCCGATAGACGACTTCCTGTCGGGACTTTCCCTGATGGCTCCGATTGCTACCGCATGTCCTCCTTTAATGGACGGTCCTGATTAACTCTCAGGATTTCGAGACTTCTGATGTCCCAATTTTTACGACCTTAGGAGCTCCAATTTCCCAAATGCTGATATACCAATGTCTAGTGCCCAGATCTCTGAAATGGACGATCACGTGACACGCGTCCTCTCTCAGATGGATGACCCAAATTTGTGTCGGGGTTTTCAAGGTGGACTTACCTGATCTCCTGTCCACAGGAATGTCGATATGCTGATTTCGATGCCTCGATCTCTCGATATGTGTTGGGACTTTTACCTATCACGAGAAGGGTTAAACCCCATGCACCTCCTATCCGATCCAATGGCTGATGATATTTCTGAATGAGATCCAACGGCTCACGATCTCCCCCTTCTGTCCGCTTCTCCTGCCTCCTTCCTGGACGTGAAAACCAATGGTCTAGATGTCCTTCTCTCACCGATCCAATGGTTGTCATTGCTCCTCCTGAGCTTCTGCACACATTCTTCCGATGCTTGGAATAATTCCAAGTCTCCCAAAGGCCTCAACCTTTGTCTTCTTTCTCCTCTACGAGCTCCTCAGCTTTAAGCCTCGCTTGCGTTCTCCACGACGTTGTTCCTCCTGAGCTTTCACTTTCAAATCCTCAAAGGATTGTTTGAATGCTGCCCTCTACAGAGTCTTCACGCACCCACAGTGTTGCCTCTCCTGAGATTCTTAACAATTAGACACCTAAGGGATTTTTTCCTTCTTCCTTCTCTCCCACAAATGGAGAATAAATTGGATGCCCTCCTAGCTATCCTTCTACTCAAGCAGCCTCTTGCTGAGTCTGCAGGGTGTTCAACAACCCTGTGAAGATCCTTCAGTGGATTCTTCCTTTAAAATATAGAACTCAAAGAGTTCTCTTCTCTCTGTGCCTACCTGCACACCTACTCAATGCCCACCTGGCAGAGTATGTTCTCCCATAAAGTTCAACAGTTCTGCCCCCCTTCTATGCACCTATGAACCTTCTTAATGCCCACCTGGTAGAGCTCTCAGAATCCTTAGTGATTTTGGTTCTTCTCCTAACTCACAACAAAGTCCTTCTTCTTGCACCACTGTGCATGCGCTCAATGCCCACCTAGCAGAGCTTCACAGAAACCATAGCAAAAAAAAATCTGCAACTGTGTCTCTCATACACAGCCTTACCTCCAAGGTATTCAACAACCTTGAGGTCTTCACTGAGTTGTTGACTCCAATTCCTATGTCGCAGAACGTATTTGTATGAACCCGCAGTATTCAGAAGTGCTTCAGCGCACTGGTATTCAGAGACCTCAGTACTCTGTCACGCCCTCCTGGAATGAAACCATGAAGAACCTCAAACCTGGAAAATCAAACCAACTCCTACAAATGAAAACCTACAACATACATCTACAACACATAGAGAACACTCACAAACATCCACATAACACAGAATAATGCAGGAAAAACTGCTCTTTGTATTAAATATGGCAAATGCCTATATTTACAATGTGTTCCTGAGCACAGCCTATAACAAGGTCTTGAATCCTTGTCTTCTGCTCTCTACTCGCAGATCCTATCTTAGAACTAACTTTTTCAAAATGATATCCTAAGTCTCTTTTACCTGAGGGGGTTCTTCGAGCACTTCCCTCCAAACTCACCTACCCTATCCAATTACATTGAATGGGCTATCTAGTCCAGCATTTGAATCTAGATCTCAGCCTTACAAACATTTAAATCCTATCTACCTAATTCCTACACAAAGGCATGGCTCCATGGATCAAGAGCCTAAACATTTAATTACATTGAATTCAGATTTTAAATGAGGTTGCGCCTCTTTTCAGCACGCGATTTGAATTCGCTAACGTGTTTGGCTGACGTGGAGAGATGCTCCTGCATCATACTCCTCAGCTGCGAAATTCATGAGCTCCTACTCATGAGCTTCCCATCTCTCAATTTTGGAAATCCTCCTAGATCCCAAATAATTCTCTGGAGTTGTTCATCCACTCCATCTCCTTGCTACTGTTGCTACTTCTGCACTGTTGTTCCTACTTCTTTTCTTCTGCTCAGCTTCTCCTCACTGACAGTTTTTGATGACCTCAACATCAACCTTCTGATCTCCTCGATCACTGCATCCAGCTACTTTAGTGGCTAGTCCTGTTCATGCAGTCTCCTCAGCTACAAAAATTTTCGACCGATGGGTAGATCATCATGATCTCCCATGCCTTGTTCTTCATCTTCATCTGTGGCCTCAAGTTTCCACCCTATTGCAAAGTCCCTCTCTGTATTCTTCTCTCGATTGACCTGTTGCTCAGTCATTGTCTCTGACATCTCAACTACTGCCAGTTCTCTTGCTGGCTCTAGATTGTTCAAACAATCGTCTAGCATCTCTAGCTCCATCTCCCATGGAGTGATAAATCTACCTGCCTACTCTTTAGCTTCCACTACATCTAGCTTCAGTGCTACAGCTTCTTTCTTTTCAGCTCCCTGTCCAAAATTATTGAGCCATTCCTCAGAATGATCATTCTCCTCTTCGTCTGCTTCTACTTGGGTAGCTTCCAAAGTCTTCTCCAATCCCTCTTCTTTCCTGACAGTCACAGCAGACTGTTCTACTGCTGTTGTTGCACCATATGCAACACAGACTTCTGCCTCCTCCTGGGAAAATGGTAGGAATACTCCAATTCCCCCAATCATCAGAATATTATCCTGATCTTCCTCCTCGGTCAGTTACACCTGCTGATCCAAACTCACCTCTGAGCTCATCTTCTCTTTCAGCTCCTCGAGCTGATCAAAACTCACCTGTTCATCCCTACCCATATGGTAATATGGGATGTCTCTACTTCTCTACTAGTAGACTATGAGATCAACCGATCCCATCTTCATCAACAACCCTTGCTGAATTGAACTCACCTCTGAGTCCATGAGACTTTCAAACAGTCTTGAATTTTCATCTCTGCCCACCTGGCAATCTGAGTTGTTTCCACTGTCGTCCTGGCAGTCTTCGAGATCCCGCAACGATCTCATATCATTGCCCAGCTGGAAATGTGAAATTCCTTGGCTATCCTCATGACAGTATCTGATATCCCGCAGTGATCTCATGTCGTTGCCCACCTGGAAATCTATAATTTCCTCTCTGCCCTCCTGGAAGTTCTTGAGATCCTCATCCAATCCCAATTCATTTTCTTCATCACTGAGACCTCTCCCAGTCTCTGGTTCACATACCTGAACCATTTCCTCTTCTGGTCCATTGAGGTTTTCATCATACCTCAACCATCTTTTTAACAGCCTGCACTACCCTCTGACCATCAACTCCTTGACTGACCATTTTTCCTTAGCCTTCCTCATGGGCCATTCATACACCCATCTTGGCTTCTTATCCTTCTGCATCTGTAATTCAAGCTTTTCCATTTCTCTCTTTATATCAGCGAGCTCTTCATCTATATCTTCTTGGCTCCATAGCTCTGAATTTTTCCTTCCAGCATACCTACGGCCTTCAGTGGCCATGTTGTTGTCCATGTCTTCCTTCCTGGAAAACTTGTTGCTGTCACTCTGCAAACCTGAGTGCCTCAGCTTCTCCTATAGTCTGCTGGTTGTCTATGGGTTGTTGCCTATCTGCAAACAATCCTTACAGAGTTTCCAACACTCTGTCTTCTTTCTTCTGTCTTCTCCCTCTGCTTGAAATATACAAACAGAGTTCTAGCTCTGATACCACTTGATGCAGGCGTGTAGTCGCAACCACACCCGCTCTCAAGATCGATCAATCAATTCCTTGAGCCAAAGAATCTCTTTCGATTCCCTGCTGGAATCTCTGCTAGAAACCCGATCCACAGGTCCTTAATTCACCCACACGGTTCTCTGCACTCAACCATGATCTTTCCTTGAATCTTAATTTCGGGTTTCAGGGTTTCAAAATCCCCAATGATAAGAGTTCATGTCCTCTCAAACTCCCGATCTCTGATGAGAAATTTCACCGATATGCGCCCTTTCATATTTAGCCCCTCCTGGCTCAACTCCCAGTCCACATGATCGTCTCTCTCGCAAGACCGCAACCTTATCTCCTATCGGGGTTTTGGGCTTCAAAATCCTGGTGCACTCTAATTTCAGTTAGCCCTCCAGGCTAAGCTCGTGTTCCATGTGACCTTCCCCCTATATGACCGCGACCATACCTCCACATCAGGGTTTCGGACTTTCCAATGCTGAAACATATATGTCCTCGGGATTCATGATTCCTCGAATCCCGATGCGCTCTTTACACACTAGCTCTCCTGGCTAGGCTCCTGGCCCGTATGACCGTTATCCCCATGACCACAGTCTTACCTCTCGTCGGGGTTTCATACTTTTCAATTCCGCAATTCATTGGCCCACAGGATTCCCGATTCCTCGGATCTCGATTCTCCGATATGCTGACAGCTGGCCCCCACAATGGCACTTTCCTCCTTGTCGGGGTTTTGGACTTCGCGATTCCGAAATGCCCAAACCTCTTGTCACCAATATTCCTGATATCCAGATGACCCAAATGCCGATAGACGAATTCCTGTTGGGACTTTCCTCGATGGTTCTGATTGCTTCCGCACGTCCTCCTCTGATGGATGGTCCTGATTAACTCTCAGGATTTTGAGACTTCTGATGTCCCGATTTTCACAACCTTAGGAACTCCAATTTCCCAAATGCTAATATACTGATGTCTAGTGCCTAGATCTCCGAAATGGATGATCACATGACACGTGTCCTATCTCATATGGATGGCCCAGATTTTTGTCAGGGTTTTCAAGGTGGACTTACCCGATCTCCTGTCCACAAGAATGCAGATATGTCGATTTTCGATGCCTCGATCTCCCGATATGTGTTGGGACTTTTGTCTGGCATGAGAAGTGTTAAACTCCGTGCACCTCCTGTCTAATCCAATGGTTGACGTGATTTCTGAATGAGATCCAACAAATCACGATCTCCCCCTTCTATGTGCTTCTCCTGCCTCCTTCCTGGATGTGAAAACCAATGGTCCAGATCTCCTTCTCTCACCGATTCGACAGTTGTTGTTTCTCCTCCTGATCTTCTGCACACTTTCTTCCGATGCTTGGAAGAATTACAAGTCTCCCAAAGGCCTCAATCTTGTTCTTCTTTCTCCTCTGCGAGCTCCTCAGCTTTAATCTTCGCTTGCGTTCTCCACGATGCTATTCCTCCTGATCTTTCACTTCCAAATCCTCAAAGGATTCTTTGAATTTTTCCCTCTGCAGAGTCTTCACACACCCACAGTATTGTCTCTCCTGAGCTTCTTAATGCTCAGACCCCTAAGGGATTTTGTCCTTCTTCCTTCTCTCCCACAAATGGAGAATAAATTGGATGCCCTCCTGGCTATCCTTCTACTCAGGCAACCTCTTGCTGAGTCTGCAGGGTGTTCAAAAACCCTATGAAGAGCCTTCAGTGGATTCTTCCTTCAAAATACAGAACTCAAAGAGTTCTCTTCTCCCTGTGCCTACCTGCACACCTAATCAATGCCCACCTAGCAGAGTATCCTCTCCCAGAATGTTCAGTAGTTTTGTCCCCCTTCTGTGCACCTATGCACCTGCTCAATGCCCACCTGGCAGAGCTCTCAGAATCCTCAGTGATTCTGGTTCTTCTCCTAACTCACAGTAGAGTCCTTCTTCTTGCACCACTATGCATGCGCTCAATTCCCACCTGGCAGAGCTTCACAAAATCCACAGCAGAATTCTGTCTACAACTGTGTCTCTCATACACAACCTTGCCTCCAAGGTATTCAACAACCTTGAGGTCTTCACTGAGTTTTTGACTCCAGTTCCTGTGCCACAACATGTCTTTTTCTGAACCCATAGTATTCAGAAGTTCTTCAGCACACCGGTATTCAGAGACTGCAGTACTCTATCACACCCTCCTGGCATGAAACCACAAAGAACCTCAAGCCTGGAAAATAAAACCAACTCCTACAAATGCAAACCTACAACATACATCTACAACACATAGAGAACACTCATAGACATCCACATAACATAGAATAATGCAGGAAAAACTGCTCTTTGTATTAAATATGGAAAATGTCTGTATTTACAATGTGTTCCTGAGCACGGCCCGTAACAAGGTCTCGGCTCCTTCTCTTCTTCTCTCTACTCGCAGATCCTATCTCACAACTAACATTTTCAAAATGAGATCCTAAGTCTCTTTTACCTTAGGGGGCTCTTCGAGCGCTTCCCTCCAAACTCACCTACCCTATTCAATTACATTGAATGGGCTATCTAGTCCAGCATCTGGATCTAGATCTCAGCCTTATAAACATTTAAGGCCTATCTACCTAATGCCTGCACAAAGGCACGGCTCCATGGCTCAATAGCCTAAACATTTAATTACATTGAATTCAGATTTTAAATGAGGCTACGCCTCTTTTCAAGACGCAATTTGAATTCGCTAACGTGGTTGGCTGGATGGTTGGCTGACATGGAGATATGCTCCTGCATCAATTTTCCCCATTGATATTTACCCCCTTGAAAAACAAACACTCATGTTGTTATTACCCCGTAGTATTAGGAGTCACGATAGTTTTTCACTTCAAATAATGAACCTCATACTTCTTCTCATCATATTTCTAAACTTCCCATTTCAAACTCCCAAATCATGTTGTTCTAGTTATATTCAATGCACCTCCACATTATCATTAATCCTCAATCTCCTCCAAAATCATTTTCCCATCTGCAAATTCATCCTCCATCCATTTACCTAATACAAAAAACCACCAATATGACCCCACCCTCCATCAGTCATCCTTCCAATACTTTCACCGCAACAAGGCCAAGCCATCATTCACTATGACACCCATTTATCTATGTGTATTGTCAACCCCAATTATTCTTTATTATTTTGGTAATTGTATAAAGTACCTTTTGATCTCCATCAAGTCTATAGGTTTTTTTCATTGCAGCTAATGGATTTTTTAACCTCGCAAAGAAACCCATGTCCCCCTTAGTTAGTGTATCTAATATTCAAAACCATATCTACAAAATAATCATTTCAACCTCCAAACCCTAAGCATCCTAGATTCCCTCATCCCAAATATCTTTGTTTTGACATACTCCCCATCTCTTTGCAACTTTGTTTCCTTAGAACAATTTATCCCAATATATGGTAGTCCCCCCTAACACCAAAGTACATTTTCCAATTGCTACCATTCACCACAAAAACCCCAACCAAGGAATATTTTTGTGTCTCGTGTATTCCAAACTTCGCTCATGTTACCCATAATTCTACCCTACTACATATAATTTCTTGATACCATCATTTATTAGTTTATTTAAAGGTTTCATTTCTCTTCTTGTCATCATGCCTCCCTACCTATAAACATCAACAAAAGTTTCCAGGAATGTGGCATTATATTGACTCTCATTACCCTATCAATGAGGAGTGTCAAATAGAACAGAAAGAGTCATCATTGCTTTCTTAGTCCATTGAGCCCCATAACATTCAACCTCAACACAATTTCATGTTATGGTGGTTCTTACTATGCGACCATTACAATTCTCATTAGCAGTCGAAGACCTCTGAATTTTTTAGCCCTTCAATGCCTTCGAGTCATAAAAACTTCCCACAGTAGATCATTCCTAGATTAAAAGGCAATTTACTCCTAAGAACCATCATTTGTCATTATTGATTCCCTCAAGGGTGCTACAGATCTCCACTTCATCAAAAGCTTTCATTTATAGTGATACATTTCTGGTTTCATGATGCAGGCATGGTGCTAGAATATTATGCTCCTTTACCATAGATAATGCTATACCATTTTCACCCAACCATAGGCACAAAGCCACCCCTGGGCACCTTAACCTTTGATAGATAGAATGATTCTGGGAAGCCACACTAGAACCAATAGATAAACCAAGAGAGCATGCCTTCTCCAAGTTAGCACATAAATGAGAGTACCAAAAAGGTTGAACAAGAGTGTGTTGCACCACTGTAGTTGTTTCTTCTCCTCTTCCAGACTTGTACACTACTTCTATTACTACTACACTTCTAATATATGCACATGAACTGAGTGAGTGTGTGTTTTCCAAATGATCTAAGGAGCCTTCTATTTATACTAATATGGATATGTGAATAGGTGTCTGTTCAAGAAGGGCCGACCTATCCTTTTATGCATATAATACTTCAATATTACTTATTTTTCTGAGCTGACTTATCTTCCAGGGTTTTCACACTTCTGTTTAAGTTTTCTCTTGCTTCTAGAATATTTTATTCTATTCAAATGTTTATCCATGGAGGTTAATTCCTTCCGCAATTACCAAAACATCAACACTCCCTCTTAGCTATGGAGTTATTTAACCATGGTGTTCCCTTCTAGTATTAATATCCTTGATCACTATGCCATGATCCTCTTGTCATGGTTATGCAGACCATTCTACTGGTAGCATCATTACGTTGCACATGTGCTAGTGGGAAAACCCCCCATTAAGACTACACTAGGGTTCATAATGTAAGTAGATCACAATCATCTAAAATTCAACTAATTCTCTAACTACCCTAAACTTACCCAAGACTCATACAAGAAAATAAAAAATGAGAAGGATCGGGTAACTCTACCTCTACTATATGTCCAGTGATGATCCTATTGTGCTTGAAAGCTTCACTGACTGCAAGCCTCCTCCCAAGGCTAGCCTGCATTCAAAGAAAGACAAACAAAAATCCACAAGCATGCAATTCATATATAAATTAGGTTTAGATGTTAGAATATCAAAACATAAACCATTACAAACATTCAATACACCATGATTTGGGACAGGAAAAGTACTTATTTTATTGATAATTCAATGATTATACCTTTTACAACCAAATCCAACTACTGCTCCATGAACTTGGTCTGTTCTCCTCTTCACCAAGCTCCAAGTGCACCTTTGTATGGCTTCTCCTCTCAACCTTTGGATCTCTTCTTGGGAAGTGAATGGGTTCTAATGGAGGAAGAAAGGAAAATTAGGGAATTCTGACGCAATTCTCACAAAAGGGATTCAATTACTTGGGGCAAGGATGAGATGTGAAATGGGTAGAGTTTCATTGTTCTTATGTCTATATGTGGAATGAGACCCCAACACATCCTTTTCTATGAAAAAAGGATGGTTATTTGTTTGGGTGATGGGCTATAGGTGGTGGATTAGTTGGGAAAGTACCCAATAGCCTGTAATCTCAACAAATTACTTGCAACTTTTTTATTTTTTGCAAATTTTGCAAGTATACGTAGGTTGTAGTGGTGCATCATGCATATGTACTTGAGATTTAGTGGTGCAACAGGCATATGTACATGGGACGTATTGGTGCAGGGTGCGTACATATTCAAAAAATGAGTTTTTTAGAAGAGAAACTCAATGATGGCTTGGAAAAAATGCAAGTAAGAGAGACAAATGCTAGGTATGCATGTGTAGAGAAATTTAGGGTTATAAGAGATTCCCCTAATGTGTGAGGTCAGAAGAGCATCTGATGGTCTAAATACATTACAAAATATTCACCAATGTACGAAACGAGTGAGCCTAGGACTAGAGTTCCAGAGGTGCCATATACAAAAGTAACAATTGTCTCTCCAAGGAAGGCATTCCCATGCTTGAGATGAAATAAATCATGGCTGCTAATCAAATACACTATATATCCATGTCATCTAACTTTGTAAAGTGTAACCGCGAGAAATAGACAATGGATCTACATCTCAAAATCAAAGATATATAAGTATAGTATCCATCTTCAAGAAGCCAATACCACCCGATGGATCGAGATGAGGTCTTCAAAGCTTGAGAAACAACTTCAATATATTGAAAACTTGGGTAGGAGATAAATGTGAGTGTACGAATTCACTACCCAAAGGTCTTTGATGACTCATCGAGAAAAGACAAGAGGATCTCGATGATCAGGCAGAGACCTTCATTGATTTTGAACAAGGACTTGATTGGAATTTCAGGATGGTTGGGCATGAGGTCAAGAGACAAACTTCAGAAAGGCCGACTCAAGTTGGGTGAAACTTCCCTTGGACAAGAGAACGAAATATGATCAGAATCAGGCAACATGACATTGACATAATTTCACGATTTAGGAGGCAACGCAAACTCTCCATGTGTTTGGAAGAGTAACAAAATGGGGAAGGACACAACTCTATGTAGCAAGAACAACTTCACAAGGTCATATTAGATCAAAATATTGATGAAAAAATGGAAGGATGTGCTTTTCTCAAGGGCGACTCATTTTGCTGCCAAAAAATAATATATATTTCTCGTCCCCTATTTTTTGGGTTTTTTTTTATTTTTTTTGTCTTTTTAATTTTTTTAAAGATCTTGAATAAGAATAAAATAATGCTACGTTACAAAGGAGGAATGAGTGTTGCAATAAAGCATACTAGTTCCAGGTGCAAGGAACACACTAATTCTCAGAGCAAGGAGACATGTGCAGGAAAAGGACACTTAGAGAAAATTCCTCCTTGGGTCAAGGTGTCAGGTCCCAAAGGAAAAGTGTTACAAGGCTTGCATATAAGGCATGCTTCAAAGGTTCAGTTGGAGTTGGCATTAATCCAAATACATAGAGATGCAAATGCAATTAGCACGACACAATGAAACCCCCTTCAATGTAATTTTAACGATCCGAGAGAAGGTAAGATCGGTAGTTCTTTCACGTTTAGAGAGTCTGAAAAAATGTAAAAGAAGACTCCATTGGGTACCTTTTTCGAAAATGGTCTAGTCAGTTCAAAAAAGGGGTAAACTAGAACCGAAAATATGTCTATTCAAAACCATTTTAAAAAGTGTGACAAAGACAAGATCACTCGACAATCTTTTAAATTTTAAGGAGTCTGAAAAGAGCTTAACTATGGACTCACTGGATTTTTCTAGATTTAGTCTCCTTAGCCTGAAAAGTATAAAATTTACTGAGGAGAACTCTCTCAATGAGATGAATCTCCTGAGTTATACCTTTTTCCTCCATAATTCACAGGCTGGAAAAAGGGGTAAACTCATGCTAGTAGATCTTCTTCTCGACCAATTTAACGAGTGTGAGGAACAAGGTCTCTTGATGATCTTTTCAATTTTAGGGAGTCTGAAAAGAGCTTAACTATGGACTCAGGCCCCAAAAATGGTTAAACTTATACTTGAGAATACTCTTCTAGTGAACCAAAGTTCATAGAGTATACCTTTTGTTTGTAGAATTGACCATCTGGACCGAAAAAGGGGTAAACTATTTTCAAACATATGTGCCTTCAAATTTGAGTTTGGTGAGCCTGAAGGAAAAAAAGATCACTTGAAAATATTTTCATGTTTAGAGAGTCTAAAAAGGGATTAAAGAAGACTCCAAGAGGTTACTTTTCTCGGTTAATCCAGACAATATTGAAAATCATAAATGTAGTCTCGTCAAATGTTGCTTTAAGATTTCAAAGCGAGCTTGAAAGACAACAAAGTGTGCTCATTTTTGTGAGTCTTGAGGGTGAGACAAAGAGTAATGGTGAATCATATGAATGAGGCTCAATATCGTAATCATGACAAGACTAAAAGGGACTCCCAAGCCTAAAGTCATTAGAGACATCATGGACGCCAAAATGTAAAAAGGATCTATCTGGGGAATCCATGTAAAGGTAGGCTCTACCACCTAATCATGACACTTCTAAAACAACAATGATAGTTCCATGTCGCACTTTTGTGGGATTGATCCTATTTCAAAGAGGAAAATACAACAAGATGAAGAAATTGGAGTTGGAATCCTAACTTACATGCAAAAAGTTGGAAAAAATGACTTTTACCAAAAGACCTTTAAAAGTGACCCATATCCTAAAAAAAGTTACCAAACCAAAAGGAAAAGTGCATCGTAACATCCAATGAGAAAATTGAGAACCAAATTAAATGATTTCCAATAAGAAAAAATGAAAAAAGGGTTCAAAAAAGTGGCAAAAAGGACCAAAAAAATCTATAAATAAAAGCTGAAAACTCATTTTCACCATTGCAATCTGAAAATTAACCAAAAGGTAAAAAATACCCTTTTGATAAATAATTTGATTCTGGGAGCTTCAGAGGACAAAACAAACTTCTACTCAGACCAAGTAAGTACAAACTCATCCCTCCTTCATTTCCATTCTTCATTTGTGCATTTTGTTTTGTTTTTTGGGGGGCGTGATCTGCTAAAAAAGGGCGGACCTATGTGTACGTAGGTTGTCCAAGGACATCCCTCGTATGTCTGCAAGAAGAAAATAGTTTTCCCGCAGACATACATGACAGTGTCCAAAACAACCGGTGTACACTCTCAAAAGCATGGAAAAGTAAAAAGTACAAGAGCTAAGTCCCCTTTGAATTGTCATGGAACATGAGGAAATTGATATCTTGGTTGATGAGGACCCTGCTACAATTTCCACATTGAAACAATGTGGGTTGTGGAAGTTCTTTCGGTGTCCATTTATGAGGGCACAACCTAGGTTACTGAACATCCTAGTCGATCACTGGCACCCAGATGCATAGGCGTTTATGATAGAGGGGCATTCATTGAATCCAATGACTGAGGATATATACTTGTTGACTAGCCTCTCGAGGAGAGGGGAACGAGTCAATCTACACACATTTTCCCTTAGGCCCTTAAAAATTGTAGATTACATCAGAATGCATTTCAATGACAACAATGAGAAAGTAGGTTCTCAAGTGTAGATCAACAAGATCACCAAATTGTCAGTAAAGGAGATCATATTTCTCATTGGGAGGATCACTAGATCCATTTCCCTACACTAGGCCTCCTGGGTGCACATGTATTGTGTAATGCAGTGCCTAGATGCACGCATTTTCAACTGGAGTATGACCATGATAACTTGAATGAAGAGGCAGTTGATAGAGTGACATTAGTGTAGCAACAATAACTTCAGGTTCAACGCCATTATATGCTCATTCTTCTTCGATAGGGTGCCCATTATGATTCTGAGAGAGCTAGTATGGGGGCATGTGGCCTCCTTCCCAGTGGTATGTATATGGGAAACGTTGCTTCCAAAATAGGGGGGAGGAAGGACCATAGAGGCCTTCGATGACAAATTTTTAGAATGGTGAGCATGATAGATTCCAGTGATAAAGGACTACCCGTATGCTAGAATCAACTTCTTTAGAGATCCGGACATGCCCATACCTCCTAGAGAGGAGCGAGGAGAGATACGTATGTGTTTTTAAAGTTATTTAATTTCTATTTTCTTTTATATATATCATTTTTATATGAATCCGAGTATTGACATCTATGTATCTATTATGTATAGATGTGGGACCAGTGTGCCCAATATAATTTGCAAGGACATGATGACATCGTCGACTAGAGGGAGTACCAGCAGTAGCCGGGGGACCAACAATCGTAGGTGTTCTAGGATAAATCCGTAAGTGCGGACACAAACCGATCTCCCCAGATCCACCTGGATCTGGAACAAACAGTGACAGAATACTACTCTTTCCCTAGTTCTAAAATATTGAATGGACAAGAGAAGAAGGATGATATACTTACTTTATGAAAGCTCTCCTTATCTCTGTTGATCCCCGCTCTGCTACGATGCTCTTGCGTCGTCCAATCA
>SNQJ01S0038230.1:15929-35324 GCA_010110895.2 Picea sitchensis | reverse complement strand
GAATATTACTAATCCTTCATATGTCAACTATAAATGTTTGGCGATATTTTTTTTTAAATATTCAAATTTCTAAGTATTTTATATAGTTTTTATAAAATTTTGGCGATTTTTAAGGTAAAATAATTTTATCCTATAGAATTTGGTCGAATAATTTTTAAAATAGGGAATCTCCTTTTTGGAAAAACCATGGAAAATTAGCCCATGAGCGAAATTTATCCCCTAAAATCATCCCTCCATACAGGCACCGACCTGTATAACAGAGAACAATAGTTATCCCTTGCACCACCCTTCCACCCTGGTTTTTCTGCATGCAACTAGATGGAAGCTACAACTCCCTATGTTAAATCACCCACTTGAAACTCTGAGGAAAACAATCCTCCCTACCACCCTGAAATTTAAATCTTTTCTTCTCATAAAGTTATTACAGTGATAGAGGATTTATCAATGGCTTACTAGTCACATCACTATTCTACTACACTACTCTGCTCTGCCTACATCAGTGTCTTCGTACTTTCATCTATTGTGCTTTTTATTATTTTTCCTTTTATTCTCTGTGTGCCATATCCATTCCATGCTCTATGACCGTTCTGTGCTTTTCAACTACTACACACAACTCGCTTCTAATCGCATAAATCACACTCAACAGTAGCACACATATCTTCTTCGTTCTGCATTTTTATATTCTCTATGCACCAACTGGATGATCCATGCGGTATGCCACTGCATACTCTTTATTTCCTCATAGTTCTGCCCTAGATTTAGTTCACTACAGTGCTTCATTCATTCTCCATAGCTCACCTACAGAGTTCATTCGCTTCACTGTCTTCAATTCCTTTCTCACGTCGAGTAATCTCATGATCATCATGGAAACTCTTCATCTTCTCTAGCGGTTAAGTTCCTATGAGTTCATCATTAGTGGGCTTATCCTGATATTATTTGGCTACTCTGGAAGCTACAGTCCTTGACTCTTTTCCATCTGTCAATCGCCTTTATGAACAGTCTTCATTCCACTAGCAGTTACCTCAGGACTCTTCATCTCCTCTAGATATCACCTTGCAGCTCCTCAAGTTCTCTGGCCGATTTCATCACTGTGTTCTAGTAGTTTTAACTAGTCAAGTATGGATTCTTTGGCTTCTAAGTCCCTTCCTTCATGTGGCCTCCAATGGTGAGAAAACACCTATTCATAATGTGCTTCACGACTAGTGACCTCAGGGATCGGTATGGGGCATCTCAACTCTCCCAAGTTCCTATCTCCGAAATGGAGCTTAACTAGGCTAGATCCTTCCTCTCACATGATCACAAGTTGTGACCTAGCGCTTATTCAAAAGGGAATTTCATGAATCATGACCTCGGGGATATTGTTATGAGGCATCTCGACTTTCCGAAGTCACGATCTCTGAAATGGAGCTTAGCTGGGCTAGATCCTTCCTCTCACATGATCACGAGCTGTGGTGATGTAGGTTCACTAGGTACAACCTCACCTCACTCGCTCACAGGATATTTCAATTATCTCCTTGAGCCGGAGTGGCTCTTTCGATTCCCACTGTGGAATCTCTGTCAAAACCCAATCCACAGGTCCTTCAACTCACCTGCACGGTCTTCTGCACTCGACCGCTGCCTTTTCCTCAGCAAGGTAAAAAATGTACTTTCAGAATTCGGGGTTTCTTGTTTCCCGATGTCGAGAGTTCCCTATCCTTGTGGACCCCTGAACTCCGATTTTCTGATGCACTCCTTTTTGGCCTTAGCCCTCCTGGCTATGTCATGGTCCATGTGACTGCCTCTCATAAGACCGTAGCCTTATATCCTTTCAAGGTTTCGGGCTTTCAAATGCCGAAACGCATGGACACTTTGTCCACGGAATCCCCGATTCTCCTAATCTCGATATGACGTCAGCTAACAACCCCTTTTCTCCTTTAGCATGATCAATGGTCGTGATCGCGTATGAAATCAACGATCCCTGACCTCCCTCGGGACTTCAGGTTTTCAAATGCCCTGATGAATTTTCTCTCGGGACTGTTGATCTCTTGAATCTCGATTCTCCGCTAAGATGACAGCTGGCCCCCTTAAATGGCACTTCCCTCCTTTCGGGGTTTCGGACTTCAAAGTTTCAAAATGCATGGACTTCTTGTCCACGGGATTTGTGATATCCCAATCCCCGTAACACCGATAGGTATCTTTCCTTTCGAAAAATCTCCTAAATTCTCTGATCTCCTCCATGCATCCTCCTATGATGGACGGTCCTGATCGCTTCTCGCAATTTTGCGAATTCTGATGCTCCGGAAGCCTTGTCTTCAGGATTCGCGAAACACCAAATCCTGATTTCCCGATATGGACGTTTCTTTCGGGACTTTCCCGAAACTATGGATTGTTTCCACACATCCTTCTATAATGGATGGTCTAGATTCAACCTCGCGATTTCGGAGGTTTCGATGCTCTGATGACAGAAATCCTCTGTCAACTAAAAACCCCGGTAGCCGATATACCAATGGGTCGTTCGATCTCTGCCACGTGTCTCCATAAATGGATGTCTCAGATCGATTCCAAGATTTTTCCCATGGAAATTCCTAATATCATGTCTTTGAGATCTCTGATATCCCGATATACGAAACCCCGATGAGCCAACCCTCTTTTTGAGATTTCACCCTCATGTTCACGAAGCTTTAAAACCCCGTGCAACTCTCTGCAGATCCGACAATTGTCGGGTATTTGGATCAAGATCCAACGATCTAGATCCGTTCTTCTACGCACTCTCCAGAGACTAAACTCTGTGCGTCTTCACCCGATCCAACGGTTGACAGGTATCTGAGTGAGATCCAATGGCTCACGATCTCTTCTTCTGTGCGCTCCTCCTACTCTCTCCTAGACATGAAATATTCAACGGTCCAAATATCTTCGGTCGATCCAATGGCTGATGTTTCTCCTCCCGATATCTTGGCACTTTCCTTCTCTTGCTTGGAAGGATTTCCAGGTTTCCAAAGACCTCAACCTTTTCCTTCCCTCTTCTCTGTGAACTCTCAACTCTAAGCTTCGTTGTGCGTATGAAACACTGTCCCTCCTGAGATTTTTCTCCTTTCGAATCCTCAAAGGATTATTCAACTCTTGCGCCTCTGCAAGGTATTCACATGCACACAAAAGTGTTATCTCTTCTGAGCTTCTCAACCACTCAGATCTCTTGGGAAATAGATCCCCTTTCCTTCTCCCTCAGATGGAGAATGTATGGGATGCCCTCCTGGCTATCCTTCTGCTCAATCAACCTCTTGTTGAGTCTTTCAGGGTGTTCAAAAACCCTGTGAAGATCCCTTAGTGGATTCTTCTTCAACTCACAAAACTCAAAGAGTTCTCTTCTCCCTGTGCCTATCTGCACAATGTCTCAATGCCCACCTGGCAGAGTGTCTTCTCTCAGAGAACGTTCAAAAATTATGTCTTCTCCTGTGCACCTATGCACCTGCTCAATGCCCACCTGGAAGAGCTCTCAGAATTCTCAGTGACTCTGGCTTCTGTCTGAGCTCACATCAAAGTTCTTCCTCAATGCACCACTGTTCATATGCTCAATGCCCACTTGGTAGAGCTCTACAAAATCCACAACAAAATTTTGTCTGCAATTGTGTCTCTCATACACATACTTGCCTCCAAGGTATTCAACAACCTTGAGGTCTTTTCCCTGAGTTGTTGACTTCAGTTTCTGTGCCGCAACACATCTTTGTCTGAACCCGCAGAATTCAGAAGTGCATCCTCTGTGCACGACTATCAGAACCGGCAGCGTTCTGTCACACTCTCCTGGTGTGAAGCCTCAAAGACCTCTCAAACCTGAAATTAAGAACTCCTGCAAATGTATAAACAAACATGCATTCACAACATATAAAGGACACACCAACACATCCACATAACACAAAAATACATGCAGGAAAAACTGCTTCTGTTTATATTAATAAAAATGCCTCTTTACAAAGGTGTTCCTGAGCACGGCCTATAACAAGGTCTCATCTCTTCTCTTTTGCTCTCTACAACCACTACTACTTACTCAAAATGAGATACAAAATCTCTTTTACCCGAGGGGGCTCTTCGAGCTCTTCCCTCCAACCTACCTACCCTATTCAATTACATTGAATGGGTTGTCTAGTCCATCATTTGGAACTAGATCTCAGCCTTACAAACATTAAAGGCCTTCCTATCTAATTCCTGCATAGAAGCATGGACCTATGGCTCAACAGCCTAAACATTTAATTACATTCAATTTCAAAATTGAAATGAGGGCGACGCCTCTTTTTAGCTTTGAATGCGTGTGCTCGACGTGACTGGCTGGCTAGTTGGCTGGCATGGAGAGATGCTCCTGCATCATGTGGCCAAGCACTTATTCAAAAGGGCTCTTCATGACTCGTGACCTCCTACTGTGAGTTTCTTCCAAACTCATGAGACATGAAACTCTGAAATGGAGCCTAGCACTTCTAGCTCCATCCCTTCTCTTCCACTGATGTGACCACTAGATATGACTAGGGGCCAAACACTAGGGTGATTCGTGATTTCCCATTTTGCAATCTTCTGTTGTGATTTGCCTTGAATCTCCCAACTTGCGATTTGTGAAGTGGAGCTTAGCAACGATAGCTCCTTCCTCTATTATTCAACGATGTGACATTGGCTATGACCAAAAGCCAAACATTCGAGCACTTCTCTTGCCATATCAGCAGTCCATATATTTTCCTTGATACAATGGCTCATATCTCATCATGACTTCGCATGTTGGGGGTTTTAACACGAGCCAACCATGACTCTTCCAACTCCCAATATCTTATACTTTCTCCAGATCAATGACCCACATCATCGGTGATCTGACGTCTCAAATCATTTCGCGACTTCGCATATCATGAGTTCCTATAACTCTCACCTTTGACTTCTCCAACACGCGAGTCAATGAAATGATGATCTCTTGCCACATGTCACTTGGATTTGTGGTTTCCACGTACCTGAAATGTCGAATAAACTTGACACTTGTCATTGTCTGATTGTGCCACGTGTCCTTACTGATGTAGTCTGCCACCTATCCTTCATGACATGGTTTATTGCCACATGTCTTGCCACTTTTACTTGTTGACGTGGATCTCCTCACATGGCATATGTTCTTCTCCTAGATCTAATGACCCATATTAGTCCTCAATCCAATGACTCAGATCATTTCACGACCTCGCATATCATGAGTTCCCACAACATACACCTTTTACTTCTCTAGTTTGTGAGTCAGCGAAATTCCAATCGCTCGCCACATGTCCTCTAGAACTAACGCTTCATATCTTATCATGATTTTGCGTTTCACAATATCTACAGACTAATCCACATAGTTCTCCCAATTTGCGATTCTGCGAATCTTCTCATATGTTGCCACGTATCCTCTTTGACGATGGATGGTCCCCCTTCTTTCGGGACTTTGTAAGCCCGCTTCACCTTGCACTTAACCGTCATGTACGTTCTTCTGGATCCAATGACGTTCGGTCCTCGTGCTCAGATCTCATGCCTGAGATCTATTATCCTTCTCTGTGTGCTCCTCCTGTATGGACTTTGATCTGACGGTCCAGATCATTTACAATGGTCGATCCAACAATCATTGTCGCTCATCATCCTGGTATTATTATTTTTTTTGACATAGAAGGTTTTCTAATTATTCAAAGGTTTCTCCCTCTGAATATTCTCCTCCTGGTCTCGTCTAAGATTTTTTTATTTTCCATCGATGTTCTTGTAATCCTGCCAACCTCGTTGCTGTTCTTCCTTTATTTCCTGTTTTCCATCACTTTTCTTGCCATCAATGACAAGCACACTCCAACTATAAACATGCCAACAATATCCCCCTTTGGCATTGATGGAAACACTGAATGACCTTGCTAATCTATTTGGACCTCTAGCCCTTCTGACTTGAGTTGTGTCCTCTGTAGCGTACTAAAGATTTCTCACCTCTCTCACTAGGAATCCTTCATCAAAATTTTCTTGTCATAACTGAATGACTCCCCCTACCACTCTTCTCTCTCTCCTTCTGACTGCTTTCTCCCTTTGGTAAGAGATTATCTCTTTCTGACAAGGTCTTTCCTCTTGATATCTCCACAGGATGTCATGTACATCAGAATGTTGTTGTTGTAGATTTTGTTGTCCTACTGGAACACTGTGCAATTGTAGCTCATATTAAACAACCCTTGGATATACTTGTTGATTCTCATTGATTTCTATTAATGCAGTTTCATTTTTCCTCCATGATGCCTACAAACCAAGGCTTTATGACCATATTCAATCACAAAAAAAAAATGATGCAAACACTCTCATAGCTTCTTTCCCTTTTTACAAATGAAGGACCTGTGTTAGGCTTCATAGGAGTACTGATTTCTTCCTTATTGTATCCATGACCAGATTTTTCATTTGGTGATTTTTGTCTATCCAAGATCTCATTCAGGGTCATGGAGTTGTTCAAGAATTTGATTTGGGTGTTTGACTTCTCATCCTTCATTCTAGGATTCACAACTTCTTTTTCCAACTTATGACATGATTCTTCTTCTACTCCTTCCATGGGATAAATGTTAAAAAAAAATTCTTTTATTGTATCTGAATCTTCTTCTTTACTTGTAGGAGAGGATTCAATATCAACATCATTATCTATCCTTATGCCTTTAGCCACCACTTATCCCAAGTTTACATTTTTCACCTTACAATCTTTGGACGTGAACACCTCTTCACAACCTCTATCACACATTTGACTTATACTGAGAAAATTATGTTTCATATCATCTACAAGCAGATCATCCTAGGAATCTCCTTTGCCATTGCTTAAGCTCACTAGCCCTTTATCCTTGATATTACCTAGTTCGTCCTTTTCAAAGATCACATTTCCTATTTTTCTTTGACTCACAGGAATAACATTATCCTTTTCTCTATTCATGTACTTGGAACATCCATTGTCTATATTCCATGAGTCCTTTTGTTTTTGAGTTGAAAGTACTAGAACACGTTTTCCACTATCTTTCTTTTTCCATGTGCTGGCCTTTCTAGCTAATATTTTTATCCTTGGATCTTCTTTGTAATTCTTCAGATGGCAGGTTGCAACTTTGTGGCTGAAGTTATGACAGTTATAGCATTCAAGCTCATTGTTCAATAGGTCAAAGTGATTGTTGCAACATTTTCTACTCATTGATTGTTCATTATTTCTTGACCTCCTCAGTTGCATGTCTCTAAACTTAATTTGACCATTTGCAATCCATGGTTTATTGTTACTTGGCCATCTCATTCTTTTTTGTGGTGGATATTTATTCCTTGGGTGTCTTGATTGCTTATATCTAAATCTTAAGGAACAATTTACAGCTTTGTGGCCAAAGTTATAACAGTAGAAACAATATCCATAGAAAAAACTTTTGAACCTGGAAAATGGTTGTCTTCTTTGAGAAGGTAAATTTCTTCCATGCTAATGATTTCCTTGAGCAGAGGGTGTATTATTTATTTGATCTACAGGTTCATTTCTGACACCTTTTTCTTTACTCCTCCTTAGTGGCTAATTCCTTTGCTTCTGCAGGTTTTTTGTTTTCATTGGTTGTCGATTTGACGAACTTGACAGATTGTTTGTTTCTTGGTTGACCACTACTTGATCCCTCTTCATAACCCAAAACAATTTTCAACTTTGGACTCCTTTGCTGATTCAGAATGGTGGCTACTTATTCTGAGGCTTTGATACTTGACAAATTATGGTGATACAAGGCTTGAAACTTCTCCAACTTTTTTCTAGTTTTCACTACTTCTTCTTCTAGAGATTCACATATTGCCTTCATTTATGATAACTGTTGTTTCATAATGTCTTCGATTTTCTTTGCCTCTTCTAATTCCACTTTTAGAAAGGAAAAGTATTCATTAGGTTTTTTACTGCCTTTCTTGAGCTGTATCAACAATTGTTTTTATTTTCTCTTCTTAAGTCTGAGTCTGTTAATCTCTTCTAAGGAACTGATAAGGTCTTCTTATAAGCTAGCCACAACTTATTCAATGTTGACATTACTTCCTGTTATTTCATTATCACAATCCTCTTTGTCCATAAACACAAAGTCATATACCTTATATTCTTAGGAAGAGTCACTATCTGTGTCTTCTGAAGAGTCATCATTGTTTACACATAAACTTTTCCTTTTATCGAATCTTTTGGATTTGTACTTGTCTTCTCCTTTAGATTTCTGGTCCTTCTTCTTGTGTGGACACTTAGATGCAAAGTGTCGACCTATCCTTCCATAGTTAAAACATTTGAAGGGAAAATTGCCTTGATACTTTCTTGATCCTTTCTTTAGTCTTCTCACAAATTTTGCTTCAATTTCATCAGTCTCATAATCCTCATTCTTTTCTTCTTTAAAAGATGCTTCTCGAGAGGTGGGTTTATCTTTAACTATCTTCATTTCATATGCAGTCAATGTTCCTAAAAGTTGATCAAAATCGAAAGCTTTTAAATCATTGAGTTATTCTATAACTGATACCTTTGGGTTGAACCTATCTAGCAGAGGTCTCAAAATTTTCTGAACTAAAGAGGGTTCCTCAATTTTTTCACCAAGTTCTTTCATTGCATTTAATAGCTCTTCAACGATCAGAAATTGCTTCCCAATAGTTTCATATTCTTTCATCTATAGTTGTTCAAAATGTACTCTGTAGGCTTGAAGCTTGGCATCTTTTACCTTCTCATTACCTTCATAACTACTAATGAGTTTGTCCCCCATGTATTTGGCAGTTTCTAAATGCACAAACTTTAAAAAAAATTCTTCTGCAAGCCCACTCAGAATAGCATTCATAGCCTTAGCATTGAATCTGAATTCTATCTTCTCATCCTTATTATCTAGTACAACTGGCTTTACATAACCAACCTCTAGCACATCCCATACATCTACACCTAAAGCCATTATGTAGATTCTCATCCTAACTTTCTAGAAGGAAAAGCTTGTTCCATTGAACAGAGGGGCCTTATTGGTTGAAGTTCCTTCATGGCTTGACATGTTTAATCTTACTAATCTAACTTTAAATGAAAGGAACTGAATCTGATACCAATTGTTGGAAAACTGGGGGGGGGGTGAATCAGTTGTTATTGTTCTTAAACAATTTTTCCCATTTTACACTCTTTACTGAACACATAATGACAATCACCATGATGTAGGGAAATAAGAAATAGAATATTAAACATCAATCACACACATGAAATATACACAGACAAATATTTCCTAAGGAAACCCATAAAGGGAAAAACCTCTTCTTCTTGATATGATAAGTAATCTTTATTTTCTTTACATTATCATTCTTGTGAGATCCAACTCCTCTTGAGGATACAACCTCTGCTTTGCAAGCTGCAACTTACTGAGAGCACCAACTCTCTGGTCTCTCTACCACCCACTAGAAGGAAGCACCAACTGCCTAAGTGTTCCATCACCAACTGGATGGAAGCAACAACTTCCAGACATACAGGAAACAACCTGTATAACAGAGAACACTAGTTCTCCCTTGCACCACCTTGCCACCCTAGTTTTTATGATTGAAGCCAAATGGAAGCTACAACTCCCTGTGTTCAAGCACCCACTTGAAACTCTGAGGACAAAAATCCTCCCTATCACCTCCCTACCACCCTGAAATTTAAATATTTTCTTCTCATAAAGTTATTACAGTGATACAGGATTTATCAATGGCTTACTAGTCACATCATTGTTCTGCTACACTACTCTTCTCTGCCTACATCAATGTCTTACTGCTTGCATCTGTTGCACTTTCTATTCTTTTTCCTTTTATGCTCTATCTTCCATATCCATTCCATGCAATATGCCCCTTCTGTGCATTTCAACTGCTATGCACAACCCACTTCTACTTGCATGAATCACACTCAACAACAACACAAATCTCTTCTCTATTCTGCATTTTTATATTCTCTATGCACCAACTGCATGTTCCATGTGCTATTACAGTGCATACTCTTTATTGACTCATAGTTATGCCCTACAGGTAGTTCACTGGAGCTCTACATTTATTATCCGTAGCTCACCTATAGAGTTCATTCGCTTTACTGTCTTCAATTCCTTTCTCACGCTGAGTCTGTTGGTTTTGGAGCCTGATTATCTTCCTGATTCAGAGGTCCTTACTTTCAGCCGTGTTTATACCCCATGAAGTATTTACACCCCAGAAGTATGTACACTCTTCCATGCGGGGGAGTGCAGAGGAGAAATCTGGACCGTTCATTATAAGGTCACAGATCTAACGGTAGAGATTATGTTAGGGTTTCTTGCCCTAGAAGGCAACCCTCTTTTATGAGGGAAATGTATTGCAGGAGATTATGTGTTAAAGGTTTCAGAAGGCAACCTTCTTTTTATGAGGGAAATGTATTGGTACCATGGATGATGGTGAATATTGTATTCTGAGAGAGGAGACTATGAGAGAAAGAAGAGGAAGTTACAGCGGGTTTTGTTGCAGGTTGTATCCCTTCATTTGTTGGATAATAATAAAGGAAGGACCTGGCAATTTCTCTGGTGGATGTAGCCCACACTAGGTGAACCACGTAAATCTGTGTCTCTCTTGTATTGTGTGTCTTCTATGTTTTGTTTCTGCATTTGTTTTATTTTATTTCTCCGCGGTCCTGTTTTTCTAACAGAGTCATCTCATGATCATCATGGAAACTCTTCATCTTATCTAGCAGTTCAGTTGCTATGAGTTCATCATTAGTGGGCTTATTATGATATTCTTTGGCTTCTCTGGAAGTTACATTCTTCGACGCTTTTACATATTTCAATCGCCTCTATGAACAATATTCATTCCACTAGAAGTTACCTCATTACTCTTCATCTCCTCTGGTGATCACCCTGTAGCTCCTCGAGTTCTCTGGTCGATTTCATCACCGTGTTCTGCCAATTTTAGCCAGTCAAGTATAGATTCCTTGGTTTCTAAGCCCCTTCCTTCATGTGGCCTCCGACAGTGATCAAACGTCTATTCAAAAGGTGCTTCGTGACTCGTGACCTCAGGGATCTTGGTATGAGGCATCTCAACTCTCCCAAGTCCTGATCTCTGAAATGGAGCTTAGTTGGGCTAGCTCATTCCTCTCACATGATCACGAGTTGTGACCAAGCGCTTATTCAAAAGGGCTCTTTGTGACTCGCAACCTTAGGGATCTTGGTATGAGGCATATCGACTCTCCCTATTCACGATCTCCAAAATGGAGCTTAGCTAGGCTATATCCTTCCTCTCACATGATCACAAGGTGTGGCCAAGTGCTTATTGAAAAGGGCACTTCGTGACTCGCGACCTCCTACTGTGAGTTTCTTTGAAACTCACAATACACGAAACTCCGAAATGGAGCCTAGCACTGCTAGATCCTTCCCTTCTCTCCTGTTTATGTGACCACTAGCTGTGACCAGGGGCCAAGCACTAGGGTGCTTCACGATTTTGCATTTCACGATCTTCTGTTGCAAGTTTCCTAGAATATCACAACTCACGATTTGTGAAGTGGAGCTTAGCAGCACTAGCTCCTTCCTCTATTATTCGATGATGTGACCTTGGCTATGACCACAGGACAAACATTCGAGTGCTTCACTTTCCAGATCAATGTTCTAGATCTCTTCTTTGATTCGACAGCTCAGATATCATCACAACTTCATCTGTCGGGGGTTTGAACATGAGACAACCGTGACTCTTCCAACTCCCAATATCTGATACATTCTCTAGATCAACAACCCATATCATTGGTGATATGACAACTTAGATCGTTTCGTGAATTCACATATCGTGAGTTCCTATAACTCTCACCTTTGACTTCTCCAACTCGCTAGTCAGTGAAATGTTGATCTCTCACCACATGTCACTCGAATTTGTGGTTTCCATGTACCTAAAATACCGAATTATCTTGACACTTGTTATTGTCTGATTGTGCCACGTGTCTTTGCTGATGTAGTTTGCCACATGTCCTTCCTGACGTGGTTTTCTACCACATGGTATTCCACTTGTCCTTGATTATGTGGATCTCCTCACATGGCACATGTTCTTCTACTGGATCTGATGGCTCATATTAGTCCTTGATCCAATGGCTCAGATCATTTCACAACCTCACATATCACGAGTTCCCACAACATGCACCTTTGACTTCTCCAATTTATGAGTCATCAAAATTCCAATCTCTCGCCATGCGTCTTCTAGAACCAACGGTTCAGATCTTATCACGATTTTGTGTTTCATGATATTTGTGGACTGCTCCACACAGTTCTCCCGATTCGTGATTCTGCTCATCTTCTCATCTGCTACCATGTATCCTCTTTGAGGATGGATGGTCCCCCTGCTTTTGGGACTTTGTAAGCCCACTTCACCTTACACTTAATGGTCATGGACGTTCTTCTGAATCCAATGACGATCGGTCCTCATGCTTAGATTTGACACCTGATATCTATTCTCCTTCTCTGCGTGTTCCTCCTGTATGGACTTTGATCTGATGACCCAGATCATTTACAGTGCTCGATCCAATGATCATTGTCCCTCCTCCTCCTAATCTTGTGATTTATTCCAACTTAGAAGGTTTTCTAAGTATTCAAAGGTTTCGTCCTCCGAACCTTCTCCTGTGGGTCTCGTCTGAGCTATTTTTATTTGTCATCGTTGTTCTTGTAAACCTGCCAACATCGTTGTTGTTCTTCCTTGATTTCTTGTTTGCCATCATTTTTCTTTCCATCAATGAGAAGCGCACTCCAACTGTAAACATGCCAACATGATGGCCAATTGAGGAGGAATATCCATACTCGAGATCCAAAAGTGAAAATTAATGTGAATGAATATTAAATTGGTGGATGAAATGTGCAATGATCTGGACCGTTGAAGTTTATGGACACATGTCAACTAAATATTAAAGTGCACAATGGCCAAGTGTTAAAGCTCCATTATGTTTAAAGAGCACAGATCGTAGATCTCAACTCCTGATTAAGTTATGATCGTTGATTTTTTTGAAAACTCTAGGTAAGCCATAATCGTCCATTCAACGAAAGAATAAAATCGACCATCCGATATACTAGTGAATAGAGTATATGCAATTCGACGAAATTTACTTTGGAAGGATACAAGGTTTGCAAAGTCCAATAATCTCGAATACATGGAGAGTCGAAGCTCATGTTTGTCTAAATATAATAGTCCTATCTCTTGGCCATGTGAAGTTTCTTAAATCAACTCGAGGGCCAAGTTCAATAACTATAAAAAAAATTGAATTAATCCCTTAGTTCTTAGCTGAAGGGCATATGAAAAATATGCCAATAGGGAGCTCTTATATGTACTTCGACAAAGTTTACTTTGGGAAGTATTACTCTGACAAAATGAAAGAAGACCAAATTCCATAGGACTTGGTTCCAACATTGGTCTCATGTTAGATGAATAAGGGTGAAATAAGAGGTGCTATGAACAACGCTTAAAATGGATAAGCCTGTGGTTTTGAGCCCGCATTCATTTGAACGTTGGGTTGAAGGAATCTCCTCATACAGATTTCATTTATGTAAATAGATTAAGGTATGTAGATTATTTCGGTAGAGATTTAACACCATAACAATACAAATAATCGGTAAAAGCTCGAATATGATTTGATTGGCGAACTGAGGACACAATAGAAACATGAGAACAATATAATAAGTCAATCCATACATGTGATCAACTCATGAGTACAAATTTCAAATCAATATTAGTTAGTTAAATAAAGAGGTGCAATGGTTCATGTCGAAAAGACATATTGGTTCAATCCTATACCATTTGAAATACTATATAAACCAAAAATAGAGGTGAATCTAAGTTTGTCATGGTGGATTATATATATATATATATATATAATGGATTGAATGGAAGTTCATTCTATCAGGTTGGTGCTTGTTTACAAGTTGAGTCTTTTTATGAGGGTTGGATTCCTTATTTCTTAGTTGGATCTAAAAGCTACAAGTTGGGTCTTGTATCAAAGAGTTGGATTTCTCATATTCAATTGAAGTTGAAGTTATTAAAGGATTTATTTTATATGTATTCATACAAGTTACATAAATCAAAGAAATATATTATATCTACTTCATACAATTTGTGTTTAAGATTTTTATGAATAGTTAATTGAACTGCATATATTATTCGATTAATTTTGTTAATCTATGAAAGCGTGAAAAGTAGCCAAAATTTCCAGGCACTGATTCAACCCCCCTCTCAATGTCAAGTGTACATCTCAACAACTGGTATCAGATGAGGTGCCTTCAGAAAAATTTAAACATTGGAAGGTAAATTATGAAGAAATGGGTGGAAAAATGGCTCTCTCCAAAAAATAATCTCCCCTATTTGATGGAGCAAACAATTGTTCATGGAGGAAAGGAATGAAATGATATTTGAAGTTAAGAGGATCTGGTGTTTGGGATTCAATAGTATCTAAACCTTGGTACTCAACTACCTTAAATAACAAAACCAAATATGCAAAAGAAGCAAATAAAGATAATTCAAGAGCATTAAAGACAATCCAGAATGGACTGTCAGACCAAGTCAAAGAAAATATGGGCAATTGCACCTCTGCCAAAGTGTTATGGCTCCAACTAGATAATTCTTATCAAAATACAGAAAAAAACAAAGAAATGGATAATTCCAATCAGTTTATAGAAAAAAAAAGAAATGGAGAATTCCAATCAGTTTATAAAACAAAACAAAGATACCGAGAAATCCAATCAGATTAAAAAACAAAACTCATAAATGGAGAAGTCAAATTAGATTGAAGAACAAAATACAGATAAAGAGAATTTTTATCAGAATAAAGAACAAAACATAGAATAGGACAATTCCATCAAATAATTGATGCAAACCCTAGTCATCAACATGAAATACTACTACAAAAAGGAATTGATGGATACCTTAGTATTCACTAAAGAAAAGCTACCAGATTTTAATAATGATGTTATAACTACATTTGAAGTGATTAGTATGGAACCAACAAATGGTCTATATATTGAGGTTATTAAGGATGTTCTTGACCAGCTTGAATGCACAATTATGTGCACTTTTGAAGAGTTGGAGAAACTTCAAAAGAAATATATGTTCTTACTACAAAAGTTAGATCAATCTAACCATGAAGAGAATGAACAAAATATTCAACTAGAAAACAAAAAAGAAGAAATCAAAAGATTGAAGATCGAAGTTGCTAATCTAATAGAAGAAATGGAAGAATTAAAGACACATGAAAATAAAACAAAATAAGTACTATAAGAGACAGAATAAATGGTCATGTGTCTAAAAACTCAACTTGAATAAACTAAGAAAAATGAAGAAGCCCAGAAGATCAAATTAACTAAAGGAAAAGAATCATGTCACATGTTGGAATTGGAAATTATTAATCTCAAAAATATAAATGAAATTACTAATGCAACACTAATGAATCAAGTTGAAGAAACTAAGAAAACTGAAGAAACACATAAGATCCAATTAACTAAAAAGGAATAATCACACCACATGTTGGAATTCGAATCCATCAACCTCAAAAGGATTCATCTAGAAAACCAGGAATAAATAAAACGATTGAATAATGAAGTTGTTGATCTAACAAAAGATATAGAAGAGTTAAAGACATATGAAAAAAGTAATGTATGCACATAATTCTTGGATGATACAAAAGAAATAGTCATCAATCTAATGACTCAACTTGAAGGAGTTGAGGAAAAAGAAGAATACTTGAAAATTCAATTGACTATAAAGGAATAAACATATCACATGTTGGAAATGGAAGTTATCAACCTCAAAAATAAGAATGAAAAGACAAAAGAAACTACAAAATTCCAGAACAGCTCAACTATCCTAGATAGGATCTGGAATAGTCAAAGACCAACCGATGACAAAATCATTCTTGGATACAATAAGAAAGAAGAAGGTTGAAAATGGAGCACCATTCAAAAGAATGATAAAGGATCATACTCCTCAAAAGAAAAAGGTACGGTAAAAAACCTAAAAAAAACCATGAACTTTGTCAATGAAGGAAGCTATAAAAGTAAAAAGCAAGAAACATATCAAAATACAAACTTCTCATGCCACAACAGACCCAAGTATGGAAGCACCTTCAATGGTTATTGCTTTTATTGTAATAACTTTGGTCACAAAGCATTGGAATGCAAGAATCCTGAAAAGAAAAATTTAGGAAGGTCCAATAACTCAATGAAATGTTGGAGATGCAATTATATTGTCCATACAACAAATTTTTTTCATATAATGAGATGTTACAACTATGATAGGTTTGGTCAGAAATCCCAAAACTGCAGAAAATCAAGAAGTCAATCGATGAGAAATAATTCATACAAGTCATGAAGAAAATATAATGAAGGTTGGAAGAAAAGAAGAAATGACAAGTCTCAAAGAACAAATCTTAAAAAGAGAGATCATGCAAACATAATATCTCATGAAAAGGTATGGAGAAGAAAATATGAAATAGAAAGAAAGAGAGATGATCTAACACATGAAAATGAAGAAGTTTCACTTACAAAGAATAGTGGTCAATCTTTAATATCATACGAACCAAAAGAATTGAGCAGTGAAAATCTTGGAAGTTTTCTAATGTTATTTTCATGTACTACTAAATTTCCCCTCAAACAGAAAATATGATTAAAATGAAGGTGGAAGGATTTTACAACATGATTTGGAGTAAGTACTACCAAATACTACTAAAATATGGTATGATATAATCCCAATGAGGAATTTCCAAAAGAATGAAAAAATTATGATGATGACTTAACAAAAAATAGATGAAAGGACCAATTCAATCTTCTTTTTAAGGGACAGAAGTTGATGTTGGTTTCTGCAAAGTCGAAGGACATTGAATAAGATATTAAATTGGTTGAAGAATAATAATTAAATTAATTGGTATCGATCAATGTTATTCTTGTGAAAGATCAAAATATCAACAAGAATAAAGAAACTGATCAAGAAGATTAGTAAGATTCTCACCCTTGTCCTTTAGGAAAAAGGAGAAGTTAGTAAAACCCTATGAAACAGTAAAAACTTAGGGGGAGTATTTATTGTGGTCATCAAATGAGGAAGTCTTTAATTAGGTTTAAAATAATTTATCACTACAAAAATTGGTATCAATAACACTATCTATTTGAAAACAAAATCCCAATAGATTGAGGTAACCACTCACACATTCATAAGAGGAGAAAAGCAGTAAAAGTTTAACTCTTTGTCATTGATGTAAAAGGGGGATAAAAATAGTAAGACAAATTTGGTATTAGTATTTGGTATAAGTAAAATTTCAAATCCTCCAACTTTAAAATGAGATTAGTGATAGCGGGAGAAAAAGTATTAGTTTTACATATATGTTTTCCTGAATGCCAAAGATGAAGATTGTTGGCATTATTGATAGTGTGTTTTCATTGATGGAAACATGAGTCAAACATGTATAGTAATCAAAGGAAAAGGAAGACCACCTTGGTGCAAAGGAAGATCACCTTGAGGCATAAACAATTTGTGATCAGTGTTGATCATGATAGGATCAACAATGATCCTAAGTTTTTAAATATTAGTAGAGATAGCGGGGATATTCTACAAAGAATACACAAACATAATCATAGCATGCAATGTTAAGGTCTTTGGAAAGGATGAAGGAAAGCTCAGAAGGGAGAGTGCATTGCAGAAGTTCTACCAGGAATGAAATCCCTACAGTCAAACTCCATAAGAATCAATGAATAATCTTGTTCGTTGATATAGTTCTCAAGTAAATCTTGGACCGTCATATGAGATAATAAAAGCTAGAGACTACACAAAATAATCCCTTGTGAAGGATCGTGAAAATCTAATTGTCCATTCAAATTTTGGGAGTAATCTCAACCATCATATTAGTTAGAACCATTGATCAATGCCAAGTGGAAGGACAACATAAGTTTCAGGACATCAGACTTCACCATTTTGACTGAAATTGGAGATAGAGCAGAAGAATGAACTCGCAAAGTCACATAGTCATGAAATCCCGCCAATTGTTAGATCAATGAGGGACTTCAGATGAGCTATCAACCATCTGATCTATTTTAGTGGAAGGAAAGTGTAAGCCACAATATCCCAGAGTCTTGGATTAAATGAACTAATGTTGGTCGTTGATCTAAGATCCTCCAGGATATCTCATGATCGTTAGATCAAGTGTAGTGGAAAGATAGAGTAGGCCTGAATCATGATAATCCTAATCGTTGATCTACTTCATGAGAATTCTCAATAGGTGATCAAGAACAATGGAATAATAGTGTAAGAATGAAATGTTAACCAACAATAAGAGGTCACTGTCATTTTATGAATTATTCGGAAGGAAAACCTCCATAGGAATTGAACTACTTTAGAGTTCTACTAACCTGGAGTTCTGGAGTGTCGAAGCTCTGAAAGAATATCTAAGCATCCATTGAGGAAGAATATCCACAATCATGATCCAAAAGTAACATGCATGAATATTAACTTGGTGGAGGTATCTCACAATGATCTAGATCGTTGAAGTTTATGGACACACATCAAATCAATATTAAAGTGCATTGTGGCCAATTGTTAAAACTCCACTATGTTGAAAGAATAGGGACTATACATCTCAACTCCTTATTAAGTTGTGATCATCAATTTTTCTGAAACCTCTGGGTAAGCCAGGATCGTCCATTCAACGAAAGATTAAAATCGACCATCTGATATACTAGTGAATAGAGTATACAAAATTCATAGAAATTTACTCTTGAAGGATACGAGGTTTGTAAAGTCCAATAATCCTGAATACCCGGAGAGTCAGAGCTCCTCTTGGCCTAAGTATAATAGTCCTATATCTTGGTCATGTGAATGTTCTTAAAGAAGCTTGAGGGCCAAGTTCAATAACTAAACGAAAAAAATGAGTTAAGCCCTTGGTTCTTAGCCGAAGGGCATATGACAGATATGTCAACAGGGAGTGTTGATATGTACTTCGATGAATTTTACTTCGGGAAGTATTACTCTGATAAAATTCAAGAAGGCCAAAGTCCAGGGGACTTGGTTTTAGCATTGGTCTCATGATAGAGGAATAAGGGTGAAAGAAGAGGCACTATGAACAATGCTTAAAATGGATAAGCCTATGGTTTTGAGCTTGCGGTCATTTGAAAATTGGGTTGAAGGAAGCGCCTCATACAAATTTCATTTATGTAAACAACTTAAGGTATGTAGAGTAATTCGACAGATAATTAACACCACAACAATACAGAGAATCAGTAAAAACTTGAATATGATCTCATTGGCGAACTGAGGAAGCATGCGAAGGATGAAAACGACATAATAAGTTGATCCATATATGTGATCAACTCATGAGGACAAATTTCGAATCAAGGCTAGTTAGTTAAATGAAGAGGTGCAATGGTTCATGTCAAAAATACACATTTGTTCAATGCTATAGCATTTGAAATACTATAT
>SNQJ01S0038230.1:0-15879 GCA_010110895.2 Picea sitchensis | reverse complement strand
GGATCTTGTTATGAGGGTTGAATTTCTCATTTCTTAGTTGGATCTGAGAACTACAGGTTGGGTCTTGTATTAGAGAGTTGGATCTCTCATATTCAATTGAAGTCGAAGATATTAAATGATTGATTTTATATGTATTCATACAAGTTAAATAAATAAAAGAAATATATTATATCTACTTCATACAGTTNATCAGGTTGATGCCTTTTTACAAGATGAGTCTTGTTATGAAGGTTGGATTCCTCACATCTCAGTTGGATCTGAGATCAACAAGTTGGATCTTGTTATGAGGGTTGAATTTCTCATTTCTTAGTTGGATTTGAGAACTACAGGTTGGGTCTTGTATTAGAGAGTTGGATCTCTCATATTCAATTGAAGTCGAAGATATTAAATGATTGATTTTATATGTATTCATACAAGTTAAATAAATAAAAGAAATATATTATATCTACTTCATACAGTTTATGTTTTAGATGTATATGAATAATTAATTGAATTGTATATTTTATTCAGTTAATTTAGTTAATGTATGAAAGTGTGAAAAGTAGCCAAAAGTTTCAAAAGTGAAGTACACATTTCAACAAATTGAATTTTTTTTGTGAACTCATTACTTATATGTACTTAAATGAGATAGAAATCTCTCATTGATTGATTTTTTTTTTTTTCTAGTATACTTGTCAACAAACTTCCTATCCAAAAACTTTAATTTTTTTCAAAACATATTTATAAGGATTTCAAATTCAATATATTTATAAGGAGCTCAACGAGGAACATGATGTAATGGAAAAAGAGATTTAGGTTTTAGGATAGACATACGCTTTTTCATGGGAATTAGTGGATGGTAAAAAAGGCAAAAATCTGGATATAATGTCTTATAAGATTTAAATCCATTTCCTGCTTTGCTTTATTCTAGTATTTTGGAAGTAATTCTTAATAGCAATTTTTTTTTTTTATCTTTCTGAATGTCTAAATGTGTATGATATTAAAAAAAAATTAAAAAAATGTCTAAATATGTATGATATTAAAAAAAATAAAAAAACTTTAATATATACTAATGAAATAAATTAATGCTAACAACTTATATGCAAACACTTCTTTATTTAATAAAAAAAAATACAAATGATTTTCCAAATATTTGCAAACTCTTTTTTATTTAATAAAAAAAATACAAATGATTTTCCAAAAAATATTATATTTGATTATTTGATTTTCTAAATATTTGCAAACTCTTTTTTATTTAGTAAAGAAAATACAAATGATTTTCCCAAAAATATTATATGTGATTATTTGAGTTGTTAAAAAAATAAATAATCATATATATGGCTATATATTTGTTTTGGATGACAAAGTTTATAATTTATTATTATAGTGATCATTTGAGTTGTTAAAAAAATAAATAATCATATCTATGGCTATATATTTATTTTGGATGAGAAAGTTTATAATTAATTATATCAATATAATGTCTCAATTATTATTGAAGGTGCTTTAAGCTCAAAAAGTCCATAATTTACTATCACAATATATATATTTTTTTATAAGGATAGTCCAAACCATTTGTCAAAATTTATAATTTATCATTACAATATCCTTAAATGATTTAGGATGAAGGATTTTCAAAGCTGGCCTAGCGTACATGGTTAGGGTTGTGATGCCTACATGGTTAGGGTTGTGATTTTGATTGGTTATTTTATGAAAACAGCAAAGAGACGAGATCCTCATATTCATTTGGAGCTTTGTACACCAGGCCAGCAGAAACATATTAAGTAGAAGCACGAAACATATTATAAAATAGCTGGACCAATATCGAACTGCTGGCCAGCATTAAATACGACATGAATGAGATTCCATGCCAGCATGCACTACGACATTAAAAAACACATACTTTGTCCAGACAGTTGGGGAAGCCGTGTGATTCCTTACCTAGAAAATGCCCTGAAAAATAACCAGATATGATGAAGACCCACGAGCTCCCATAGTCTCGGTTTGGTTGATTTGCCGACAAATAAACATATCCACCGGAAATAAAATAACTTAAAAATGTTTCGTTCTCTGAAAACTGGCCATGGGGATTGATCTCCATGTGTGTCGGTTAAGTCGGTGGAACGTTACATTACTGAAACTCTAAAGTATTATTCTGAATGTTTTATGAAATGATTTCTTTTGGTAATATATTTTGAGGATTTGTCTAATGAAAAATTGTTTCTATTTTCAAATTTGAGTGATTATTTTTGTATAATTTTAGTGTTTCAAGGATTTTTCAACTTGTTGAATCTTAGATTTAAATCTAAATTTTAACCAATAAATAATAGTAATTTGGTGCAAATTTATATCAGTGAATTCTAATGAAGAAACCCATTTTATAGAACAGTGAAACAAAGCCAATATATAATTTACTAGCACAGCCCCTAACTCGTGGTTGGTGAATGCCAAAAGGTTTACAGTTGAGGAAATCCAAGGTAGAGGAAATGGACAGTTGATTAAATCAGTGATAGCATGGAAACATGGCTTGTCTATAATTTCCAGGAATGGAGTTGAAGGAGTGCCTGCTAAACGTGGTAATCTTAAAGGTTAAATATTTAAACGTGACAATCATATGATGTTATAGTAATTTCTTAATATGATTAGGTAAACGTTAAAAAGTAAATAAGTTATGATGCATTCATAAATGCAAGGAAGTTATCAACAATAAATCTGACTCATTGATTTTGGAGGACGACTAAGAATATATTGGCATCTTCAATGTGTAGCCATCAGATTATAATTTACCTACGCCTTTGGGTGTAATAAGCATAAGTATTTTTATTAGCAGTAGTCTAAAAGTTCTACCTTTTGGAGGTTTTCCTCTGATTTTGAGTGAAATCCTGTGATGAATAGTTGGATCTGCAGATTTGAGTGGCTAAGTTTGTATAATCCGTGTTCTAGGGTTTTTCATCGAACTAAATTTATTTATGCATTTAGAAATACAATTTAAACAACAAAAACCAAATTTACATTAACCGTCAAAAAAAAAAAAATCTGAAAAATAAAACGTTTAGTCAAGACCTTTTAATTATTAATGATTATACTAACATCTTGTCCAAACTTGATAAAATTTGTGAAAAAAAGGTTGATATTGTTGATTTTTCCGAAAAGCAAGGTCTAACTTTGATTCTTTTTGAAGCGATAAGGCCAGACTGACTCAGCTGTACGTGACTCAGCTTCATTCATCTCTGTAGCAATGGATAAGGGAGAACACTACAGGCGTACCATAACCCGTGATATATCAGACTGTTTACCTTAGTTCTCAAATATCACCATCCTCAATATAATCTCATATCTCCTCTTCTTTCATATCCATCTCCATGGCCATTCAATTCCATTTCTATTGAAATCTTCCTTCCATTCAGTCTTTGTATTGCTTGTAATATAGAGAGAGCTATGGGTTTTTCTGGAGCTCATCTAGTTTTGCAGATTCATAGCAGACCAGCTGGATCGATCTCTGCAAGAACAATTAACTCGTTATTATTATCGTCTGCAGATCATGAGGAGTCAGTGCGTCTGCGTTGCCAGATTGGCATGAAGACGACCATGTCGCCTCTTCTGAAGATTCGGCATGAAGCAAGAAGATCAAGAAATTTTCAAGATCATAAGAAAGGGATATCAATAGTGTATGCCCATGTCCAAACATCCAAGGGCTCAGATCAGTGGAAGAAGAATAGTAATACTAGTAGTAGTCTGTACCATGTTCTGGGATTATCGTTTGGGGCAACCAGGGAAGAAATAAAGGCATCATATCGAAGACTGGCCAGACTCCATCACCCCGACGCTGCACCTCCTGATGGGAAGGATAAGTCTGCCCAGGATTTCATGGAAATAAACACTGCGTATACCACTCTGTCGAATCCTCACTCCAGAGCTGATTATGATCGCCTGCTCATCACATCCATGAAAGTCCGTAATGGTGGTATATATGGAGGGAAACTCAGGGGACAGTGCTGGGAAACAGACCAGTGCTTATGATAGGTTATTCATGAATATTGCTCTCTCTCATCTCTGTTTCTCTCTGAGATGTATGGAAAAATCTGTATAGTATTGCATTGTATTTTATAGCGGGGACGCCAATGAGATTAGGTCAACTCCCTAACAATAGGGTTGTTGTTGAATGCACATCTTTTTAATTTTAACATAATTGATAGATTGTGAGTGAAATTTACTTTCCATTTGATGGCGCATCATTATCATGACTAACTTGGTGGGTCAAGTTTGATGTCCCACATTTCTTAACGTGTATGTTTAGCAAAGAGTATTATAATACTGTCAGACTACTTAACAAATTATAACGCAACTAGACAGAAAAAATCTTAAATCCTTCACGGGGAGCCACGAGATTACACTTTCGCTGATCATTACATTTAGATGGAATGAACACTTTCTTTGGTACATGCAATCCTTGTTCCCTTTGAATCCCAAGCATTCTTTGGCGCATACCCTTCTATCCCCATTCCCTTTGGATCGCAAGATTCCTCAAACCATTCCCTTTGGATCCCAAGCATTCTTTGGTATTGTTTGGTACATACCCTTCTGTATGGGGCAATCTCCATTCCCTTTGGATACCGAGAATTTCTTTGGTTCCCTTTGGATCCCAAGATTCCTCAAAGGATTGTTCCCTTTGGATCCAAAGCATTCTTTGGTACATACCCTTGTGTACGGGGCAATCCCCATTCCCTTTGGATCCCAAACATTCTTTGATACATACCCTTTTATACGGGGCAATCCCCATTCCCGGTCAGGGCAATCCCCATTCCTTTTGGATCCCCTTTGGATCCACATACCCTTGTATGGGGGCACTCCACCCCTTTGGATACTGAGAATTTTTCCCTTTGGATCCCAAGATTCCTCAAAGGATTGTTCCCTTTGGATCCAAAGCATTCTTTGGTACATACCCTTGTGTACGGGGCAATCCCCATTCCCTTTGGATCCCAAACATTCTTTGATACATACCCTTTTATACGGGGCAATCCCCATTCCCGGTCAGGGCAATCCCCATTCCTTTTGGATCCCCTTTGGATCCCAAGATTTTTCAAAGGATTGTTCCCGATCCTAAGCATTCATTGGTGCATACCCTTCTATACGTGGCAATCCCCATTCCCTTTGGATCCCAAGATTCCTCAAGCTTTTAATTTTCATCAAATCTCCATTCTCTTTGGTACATACCCTCTTATACAGGGAAATCCCCATTCCCTTTGGATTTTAAGATTCCTGAGTGCGGAAAAGAAAAACCTCCATCCTCTTAGGATCCATGATCCAATGTCTCCTCAACACATCCCCATTCTCTTTGGTACATACCCTCCTATACGAGGAAATCCCTACTCCCTTTGGATTTCAAGATTCATCAATGCGGAAAAGGAAAATTTTCATCCTCTTAGGATCCATGATCCCATGTCTCCTTAACTAGGAGTCATGATCACTAGGTATTAAGATCATCCTTAGGATCCATGATCCCATGTCTCCTTAACTAGGAGTCATGATCACTAGGTATTAAGATCATGCTCTCGTTTTTAGATTTAATGGGCTCCAATTTTCTTCAACAATTATGAAGATGATGGTGAAAAAAGTGGTGATAGGGTGTCGAGAAATGTGCACACACAAAAATGCACTCCCATTCTTAGAAATACACATGTGTTTGTGTAATATCTAAGATATAAAATACCATGCAAAACATAACACTGCTTAGAAATGGTAGGTAAACAATGATATAACCAGAACAACACCACAATACCAAAATAATAATGAGAATAACACCAAAGAGCACTTTGATTATTGAGAGAATGTTCACTTTGCCTCTCGAGGGGAAACTCCAAATATATAAAGCCCATTACACAATATCCAAGACAAAAACTTCTCATACCTCTTTTCTATTGATACTAAATCTACTATCCAAAAGATCTAGAGGAAGATCCCTTCTAGTTTAAAGATTCTATTAGATCTTCTTACATTTAACTTATTCCATTTGCTGTTAGGCCTTATTATATTGACCTTTATTATATGGAAATATATTATTATACCCACCTGAGGGGTTAGATATAGTTCCTTAACATGTCCTCCCCCCTTAGAATCATCCTTGTCCTCAAGGATTCGTGATGAGGAAATTGTTGCATAATGTTAGCTGGCTCCCATGTGGCATCCTGTTGGAGTTGTATCTTTCCACCAACTAAGACTTCCTTGATGGTAGGCTGACGAAGACGATGCCCTCGCTGGTCCAAAACTTCAGCAGGGCTGCAACTATATGGATCCTTCTTCATCCAAATTGGAAAGGTTGGTTTGAGTTTGACACTTAGTTCCAATCAATCTTCTTTAAGAAAGAGACATGAAAATAGGATGGAGCTTAGAATGATTGGTAAAATATAACTGAGCAGGGCCAACCGTCCAATGCAACTTGAGAATTGTAGAAGGACCATAAAATTTGGGTGCCAGCTTTGACAATGTTTGGCCTGAGTGAAGTTTTCCATATGGTTAAAATTTAAGAAATCCCCGGTTCTTTAACAGCTCATCTCTAGAAACTTGATCGCCTTGTTTCTTCATGATTTTGAGCTACGACCAAATTTTCTATTTGAGGGAAATTAAGAATGGCCTCATGAACTCCGTAAGTGTTTTGTCAACTTCCTAGACCTTCGATACACCGCATAAGAGAGAACTCCGGTTGTGGATTTTTTCCATATAACGCTTCAAAAGAGTCATGTGAGTAGAGGTATGGTAAGAAGTGGTTGTGTCACCATTCAACTAATGGTAACCATTGAGCCCATTGATTTTGCATTTCAGAGGCAGAAAACCTCAAATAAGTCTCCAAAAATTATTCACCTAATTTTAGTTTGACCATCATTCTAGGGATGATAGACAATGTTGAAATGCAATTGGGTGCCCCAGAGTTCCACCGCCCCGCCAAAATTGTTGGTGAAAAGCTCTGATTTCATCAAACAATAGAATGAGGGCATACCATGAAGCTTGAATATATGATCGATGAAAATTTGAGACATAGTGGATGTTGTAAATGGTGTTGAAGAGCACATAAAATGAGCATACTTTGGAAAGACGATCCACAACCACCATGATGACGACATTTCCCCGGATTTAGGTAATCCCACAATAAAATCCATAGAGATGTCCCTTCAAATATTGGGTGGAATCAGAACCAGTTGGAGTAAAAGGTTTGATGGTTTCTCCTTTTTTTGTGTTGACAAACATCACATTATGCTACAAAAGTGCAAACATCCTATTTCACACCATCCCATAAAAAAACGCTTTGACCCCGGCCATAGGTTTTAAAACCCCGAATGCCTAGTTTTGGGTGAAGCATGAAGCTCAAATAAAACCATGGATTTAAGTTGTGAATGTTTACTTAAATACAATCTAACTTGTAGTGAAGTTCATCGTTGTTCCAAGAGTACCTTGGGGAAACCAGAGAGTTGGATTTCAATTGTTGGATCATATGTGATATTTTAGAATCATGTAGCCATTCTTGGCAAACAACTTGGAGCTCAATCTAGTACAAAGGAAGGAGAGGGGAAAAGGGACCCTTCATATTCATATTTTCGAGAAAGAGCATTATCAAAAACATTATCTTTCCTTTCCTCTAAATTTTCTCAACAATAATAACCAAAGAGACAGTTAGCCATATTTGTTGCTCGAGGAAGGTCGCTAATTTAAGAAAATACTTGAGGCTTTACGACCGCCTTAATTCTAAGTACTTCCTAGGGAGGTAAGTGGGGATGCTTCTGTCTTAATTTGGAAGTGTTTCCCTAGGAGGTAAGGGCGCTTGAGATCCACTGCATGTAGAATAGCCAACATTTCCTTTTCATATATTGATTGGCCCAAATGGCGTTCAGACAATTATTTTCTAGTAAAGGCCAAAGGTCTTCTTGCATAAGGACAACTCCAATTCCTCTGCCCGAGGCATCACATTCGAGGACAAAGGCGTTTTTGAAATGAGGAACGAACAAGACTAGAATAGTACACATAGCTTCCTTCAAAGCTTGAAAAGTTTGATCCGTTGTGAGATTCCAGGTGAAAGAATTCTTTGTAAGGAGAGCACTGAGAGGGGCCAAAATCTTCCCATAATTCCGAACAAACTTGCGATAATAGTCGGTTAAACCCAAAAAACCACGCAATATTTTGATAGTCTTGGCGCAAGTCAAATCCTACATTGCTTCAATCTTTTTAGGATCCACCCGGACGCCATCTTTTCCAACAATATGACCCAATTACTCTACCTTTGAGGCTCCAAAGGCACATTTAGAGTATTTGAGGAAACATTGATGCTGCAAGAGTAAATGGAGAATTTGATCCACGTGGGAAAGATGATATTGTCAAGTTTTACTATAGATGAGAATATCATCAAAGAAAACTAAGACAAAATGACAGAGAAAAGGATGAAAGACATGATTCCTCAGGCTTTGGAAGGTGGAAGAGGCATTACATAGGCCAAAGGGCATGACCAAAAACCCATAGTGACCCTCGTGAGTTTGAAAATCAATCTTGGGTATGTGAGCTTCTTGCATACGTATCTAGTGGTATCTAGAACGCAGATCAAGTTTAGTGAAGTATTGAGCACCAATCAACTCATCCAAGAGATCATCAATGACATGAATGGGGAACTTGTCCTTAATGGTGAGCTTATTGAGGGCACGAAAGTTGTGACACATGCACCAAGTACCTTATTTCTTAAGTACCATGACCACAAGGGAAGAATAAGGGTTGGTACTGGGGTGGAAACATCCTATTGGAGAAATTATTGCACTATTTTCTCAATTTCATTATTTTGGGAAAATGGGTGATGATAAGGGAAAAGATTGGGAGGAATACTTCCAGGAATAAGGGGAATGGAATGATCATGGACACCATGAGAAGGAGGATGTCCCTGAAGGGTGGAAACAACAACTTGATGTTTGGAAAGGATAGCTTGGAGGTCAGGATGCACAGAGGGTGTCTCAATGGCTTGAATAGAATGGAGTTCAAGAATGATACTAGAGTGTCCTTTCTTGAGGATTTTTTCCATACGATGGGAACTACTGATCTTAGGAGAACCAACTATGAGACCTTGGAATTGATACCTTTGTCCTTCCTATTGGAATTGCATGGTTAATTCGTTAAAATCCATAAGAATGGGACCCAAAGTGTGTAACCATTCAACACCTAGCATAATGTCACAACCTCCCATGTCAATGGAAAACATATGAGATTTCAGTTGGTAATGTCCAATTTGAAGACGGACATTTTCACAACGCCCACCACATTTCATGGACCCACCATTGGCTATCATGATTTGAAAATTATTGACATCACGAATATAGAAATTGGTTTCTTGGGTAATGCAACGATGAATAAAATTGTGGGTGACACCACTGTCAACAAGGATGATGACCTTCTTGTGCTTAATGTGGCCAATGAGCTTGAGCATTTGTGGGGGTGAGAAGCCAGTGAGGGCATGCAAGAAAATAAGTGGGTCAACTTTAGGTGGATTAAGAGGATCCTGGGTGGCATCATGGAGGGAGGGTTCTTCAACAAGGGGAAATGTCACATCCTCTTCAGGAACATCTTCGGAAATGGCCATAAATAGTTTTTGTTCCGTAAACTTGTTCCCCAGAAAATATTTTTCATCACAATTATAGTAAAGACCCTTCAGTTGGTTTTCATCCATTTCATCCCTAGTTAGTTTCTAGACCTTGAGGGGAGTGATAGGGGGGTTAGGATTAGTGGGTCGAGGGAAGGAACAAAAGGGTGTTTTTTTTTTTCTGGAAAAAAACAACTTATTGGGCCTATTTATCACATTGAGTATCTTCCAACCAAGTTAGAGGGTGGGCCATGAGAGCCTCAGATCAAATTTCATCCTTGAGACCATTGACAAAGCATTCACAAAAGAACACATCTGACATGCCCTCTTTTCGAAAGGTCAAATGCTCAAAGGCAACGATGAAGTCTTCCACTATGACTGACTATTTCAACTTGGTCAAACGACCGAGATAGTGGGTATCAATATCAAAGAGGGCATAGAGCTCACTAATAAACTGGGTCCAGGAAATATACCCCTGACGTGAATTTTTTCTCCATTTCCACCATTGCTAGCATTCAGGATCTAGATAGAGGACAACATAGTGAATCTTTTCCAACTCATCAATAATTCCAAGCAGAGAAAAATAAAGCTCCATTTGAGTGACCCAACCTGTAGGATCGGAGCCATCAAATTTATTGACCTCTACATGGGGAAGACGGGGTTCACGATGAAAGGCATTGGAGTGAAGATGCGGAGACTGAGAGGAATTAACAACATTGGGTTATTCTGATGAGGAAGGACCCGTAGGGTGTTCAACAATTGATTGACATTAGACTGGAGGGAGGTCAATTGGTATGTGAGGTTGGCTTCCATGTTGTTAAATTTTTCCTCTAATTTGTCAATGTGGGAATGGGTAGAATCCATCTAATATGTGAGATGTTCGATGGAGACATGGGCTTGATTGATGGAATTTTGTAGTTCTTGGTTGCAAGTGGTGCGCATTTGGAGAGGGTAAGTGTGAGTAAGGAAAATAATACATGGGTGGGACCACAAAAAAAAAGGATTTAGAAGTGATGGGTACCACGACGATTAATGCTTAAAGGGAAATGTAATGGAATAGGCAGAAAAATAGGGAAACTAGAAAGGAGTCAAGTCCACTAAAACAAAAAGGATTAAAAATAAAGGGTACAAATGTGATCAGGGAGAAAAGGGAAATCCAATGGAATAGGTCCCAAATAAGTTTGCCGATGAGATCACTACACTTTTTTTTTACTCATGTGGAGTTATACTTCGACCTGAAGAATACTGCATTGACGAAATGCCCAAATGCTTAACATGAAGAAATGTGTACTAATTTTGCAAACAGAATGCAAAAGACACTGTAGCATGACAATAGATCTTGTTGGTTGTATTTATTTTTAATTCCCAAGGGTTAGGGTATTCAAGGGTTCTGCAGACAAGGGTTTTCCTTGTGATATAGCTCTTTGATATATGTGTGGGGTCCAACAGTAGTAGTCGACCCAATATCTCGGGGAACCAACTAAGGAGGCTAGATCGTACCCTTAGCAGTACTACTAGACTACCGAGGTACTAGAGAGTATCTTCCTGAGTGTTGTTCTCGGTGGCACTATATCTTTCAGACGACCGATCAGTTTATATATGCAGGGTTTTAGGAGATATAGGACGATCTATATACAAGTGTTATCTGATATGCTACCACTGAGTTGCGGTCCTATAATCATAGGTAACCCAATTCTTCAGCTTCTTATTTGACTTTGCCCCCATGATGAAGACATCTGGCTTGTTGGGCTCGGTTGATTCTATTTCCCCTCCATCTGTTTCGCATGTTCCTTCATCACCCTAACCAATCCTTCGTCACCTTGTTGCTCCCTTCATTCCCTCATCCTTTAACTCATCACACCCATCACTCATCCCTGCATGAATAAACAAACTTAGGATAATAAAAAAATAATTAGATTAATTAATAGTGTTAATATTAATTGAATTAGTGCAATTAGACTAATAAACTACGTTAGTCTTTTTAATAATTAATTAATTAATAATTAGTAATTAGATTAGTTGTTTAAATTAGTAATTATGTTAGATTAAATATTAATTGAAAACAATAAAACAATAATATAAAACAATTAAAAACAAATACATATATTAAAACAAACATATAATAAATAATAAACATAAATAAAAACAAAACAAAATAAAATATAAAAACAAGCAAATTACAATATAACGTAAATAAAATAATAAACAAATAAAAAGAAAAAACAATAAATAAAAAACATAAAAACTAAAATTTACTATCCTAAAGTTTTTTTACCCACGATTTTTATTGTATCCCGTAAACCCCCCCCTCGCGTCCCATCAACACCAAGGGGGTTTGAAAAGTGGTATTGGGAGGGAAACTTGTCACCCCTGGTGAATTCGGACCCCCCCTCCCAATACCACTTACCACTTTAGGGGGGTCCAAAAACCACCTTCCCCCTGCTAAACCGCTCCTCCAAATTCACAAAATCGTTATGTTTCCAGTTTTAACCAATCGACTTTCGGGAAGGATCCCAAGAAAACGGGAAGGAATTTTTAAAAACCGAGAGAGGTTTTTCTCCATAAAGGGTTGAAGAACAAAAAAATCTCTCAGTTTTTTCACAGCTGCCAGAAGCTTTGAGAATCAAAGCCATATTTCAGCCCCATTTTGCAACTTTTTGTTTTTTCCTGTTTTAGTCCTGATTTTGCAGGATTTGTTTCAGCGAATTGAAGATGAATTTGGATAAACCAAAAGTGTTTTTTGTCCTGAACATACTCATATACAATAATCTCTTTCAATTTATACACACGTTTCACCGTTGAGGAGAAACAAACGTTTGAGTTGACCCCTTTTTCAGCAGTTCAGCCTATCTTTCATGGCAGACACTCCAAGATTTTCAGGGATTTGTTTCTATTTTTTCACGAGGTGGTTGAATTCGACCTCCTAGGGTTGAGGGGTGATATTTCCTATATATTCATGTAATTTTAAAGAAAAAGTGTGTTGATCAATTGGGGACCATGATTCATTTTTTGTAAAATAGCTCACAGAGCCTCTTTAAATCAAATTTCAGTGATACCACTCAAGCTTCCAAGATTCATGTGGCATATATTTTTGGTGAAGTGTCTCTTTCGTAATATGTTTTCCCTGTCACATATTGTTTTCTTTCTGAATTATTCAACAAAAGATTACGATCAGAATTTGTTTTAAAATACACTATGTTTCTGGCTGTGGATAATTTATGTGTTTTCTACTAGATAGTTAGTTTCAGAATTCTTAATTTCTCTGATACGATCCTCTTTCCTCACCTTTTCTTTCATATAATACAAAAATTTCAAAGAATCCAAGAAGGTGACTTTCTTCCCCTGTGAGTTTTCCCTGTAGAAATTGTCTTGACTAGATCAGGCCTCTTTGAATCCATTGCCCATGGACTTCCTTTCCTGTTCCATCCAACCAATTTTAAAAACCAAACCTATGTACAGTAATCGCTAGCCTAAGATCCATATTCAAACAAATCTAAATCTGATAGAGAGATCCCTCTTTGAGTCTTGGAGGGATAGATCCTTGACTCGAAGCGGTTTGATGTTACCTCGGTGATTGCCTCCACAGCCTTGGGAAAATTACAAAGCACTAACACACTAGAAGGGATACCAACATGGGTTACAAGGGTGGCCAACAGATGTGTGCTTAAGTACCACTTGTATTTCATGTGTGTATGAATCCCCAACCACGGGTTTATGCGTGTAATGACAAACCTCTATAGCTTAAATACATTAAAATACATCTCTACCCTGAAAAAAATTTAACCCACAATTTCTTGCCGAGGAAGGTGCTCTGATACAACTTGTAATATTCCAGATTAAAATAGTATGTAGAACATAAATAATTAGCTAAAAATGGTCGATAAACAATGATATAACCAAAGAAACACCAAAATAATACCAAAATAACACCAGAAAGAGCACTTTGATCACTGAGGGCAATGTTCACTTGCCTCCTCGAGGGGGATACCTCTAGCAGAACATAGCTCTATTACATTAATATCCAAGACAAAACTTCTCATACCCTCTATTCATATTTATACTAAATCTATCTATCCAAAAGAACAATCTAGAGGAAGATCCTTCTAGAAGCAGAAGCTTCGATTAGGTCTTCTTACATTTGACTTATTCCTCCTTATTTCTAGGCCTTATTAATATTGACCTTTATTACATGGAAATATATTATTCTACCCACTTGAAGGGTTAGGTAGGTTAGGTCCCTAACAGTTTGTGATATTGCAATTTTGGCATTCCCCAAACTACCACAAAGGCTACTAACTCAATGCCAACTAGGTGTTCTTAAGAGAACATGCGCTTTCTTAAGAATATGGAGGTTCTTAGAATGCATGTACATTCTAGGAATGTGTGCATGTTCTTACAATGTAAATTTGGAAAAAGAGTAGCGGGTCGTCCATTTTTACCAATATACCATTTTGCGCATTTTGTGATCTCTTGAGGAAATTCAGGAGCTAGATTTGAGGAGAGCTTGACAAGGGAATGGAGGACTGTGTTGATGGGACATTGATTGGTTCTAGGTAATTACTTCATTGGATATGATTGTTTTTGTATTTCATAATTTATTTAAATTATAAAAAAAAATAAAAAATTAATTCTCCCCTATTAAAATGAAGCATACTTAAATAATATGGCCTGCACCTAAAGAAAACCCAAATCCCACATCACCACATGAAGATAGACCAAACCCCAACCCAAAACTAGCAAACATAAACATTAAAATTGATGTAGAGTTGAGGTCAGTAAGAACCCTTATACAAGACTTATGAAACACTGGAGAGCCATCATGACTTTCACTAGCCACATCCATAGATACCATTTTTACTTCTATTGTATATTTCCAAGACCAATTAACACACATTTCTTTTTACATGCCTAGATTATTTGACTATTTTAGGACAACTCTAGGTAAAAGCCAAGTTAGAGACCTCAACATTTCAAAACAAGAATTGATGACATTGTTAATTGACTTAACAAAAAAAACACATATTTTGGTCACAAAGAAACACATTTGCATTGATTGGTGCACCTACCAACCATTTGTAGACAATTGGACGGATAGGTGGTTCATGGGATTTGATGAACCTCCCTATAATAGTAGAAAGGTGCCTTTATATTTCCTTAGGAATTATGGGTTGAGTTTGTTTTAGGTCACCATGTCAACCTCTTTGATATTGATGAATTCTAGGGGGTGGGTCATGGGTTCGCACATGATCAAAAAAATGCTAGTCATGACCCATTTCCAGGTCCTCATCCTCCTTGATAGATGCCTAACCCCCTCTGCGCAACATCCTCCCATAGTACATAACATTAGCCAGACCTTGTCATTCATATCCACCTTGACAAGTATCCTTGTGCAACATATAACATTCATAACATTATCCCACCAGGAGAAACCTTCAAATGATGTTAGAGGGTTTGGGCCTTAGGCCCTACAACAGAGCCTAGATAGAAGAGGCCACATGGACACATTAATCATTCCCATCCTTGTTCATGTGACCTTCATAAATGCTCAAGTTGTCGATGAACTTGTTATGGGCCAATGGAGGCCACTGGACATGAATGTTTCATGGAGGAGGTTAGTATCTTGATTCTCTCTATTTTTCCTTGATATATATATATATATATATATAGTTTATTGAGTGATTTTTTTTATATATCTAATGATGTGAAGTATATAGTTGCTGCACTCAGATAGTAGACCGTCAACACCTTCATATGCATAAGCATCATGAAAACAATTTGCTCGTTCGGTGTACCACACACATGGGTATGGAAAAACTTTGTTTAACCTTACAATCATGGTGTATATGCATGCAAATTTATGGATATGTACGAACTTCAATATCTTTTCGGTTCACATTTCATACAATTTATGTCATATTAAAATAGAATTTATGACAATTTTTGGGTAAACATTAAAATACAATTTATGTCATATTAAAATACAATTTATGACCATTTTTTGGGTACACATTAAAATACACTTTATGCCATATTAAAATATTGAATTTGATTGGGTTGAATTTGATTGGGTTTTTCCGTTAAAATTTTATACCACATGGATAGTGAAAATAGTGAAAATAAAGACTATAAGGTTTATATATATATATATATATATTTTTTTTATTTTTTATTTTTGTAACTAGGGGAATCGGTAACAACGGCAGTATCGTACTCGCGTGACACGGGGTCGAATCCTGTCGGCTGCCTTATAACCCCTAGGGAGAAACGCACAGCCCGCAAGCACGCCCTCCGGG
>SNQJ01S0038229.1:69522-86915 GCA_010110895.2 Picea sitchensis | reverse complement strand
TCAATAACGCTAGCCTCAATAAAATGCTGGGCAGATTGAAAAGAATCCTTCACGAATTCACCTCCTTCAAGTTCTATCATATCCTCAGGAATATGAATGAAGAAGCGGACCAGATGGCAAACAAAGGTTGTACCCTTGCAAAATGGCAGATTCCGATCAATGATGTAAACAGCTACCAAATTCCTTGACAAGAGTGTAACTATGAAGCTGAAAAAGATGGCTTTCTTCTATGTAAATGGGGCTACTCAGGAAAAGACCCCGTCTCCCTTTTTAAATAAATAATCAACATACCCGTTACAGTTAAAAAAAAAAAATACACATTTAGTATGTATAATTATTTATTAAAACCATGGACTACCGTAAATTGATTTCCTTGTAGCTTTTCAACGCTTCTCTTATACAAACAGATCCTGTAAACTATAAGTATGGCTCGATGTATCTATTCCTTGATTGAAGAACCTATTCACATGTGTAATGCATTTCATAGTTACTATTAAGACCATCAATGGGGCTTTCTTACACCAATTCCCGCTTCCGAAAATTGCCATCCCCTTTCTTTTTTTCCATCTGCTTTCCATTTCTGGTTACTTACTCATTTTTCGGAAAATGTCTAGGTGCAGGAGTTGGCGGATTCACGTCTTCATATTTCCACTTACTTTTATATCACCATCCAAACTAACCGCTTCCTCGTTTCATATTGTACAAACTTTTTGGATCACGGGTTCCCGAATAGGCGGGTTACCGGATAGGCAGGTTCAACATTGAGTTTCCATTGGTCTGTCGCCTGCAAACAACACCCGAACTTCCGCGATCTACAAATTAGCAAACAAATTCCCCTTTATATCGTTTTTTAGAACTTTTCCTTGATCGATGAACTTAGTAAAATTAATTCCCTAGAATAATTTGAAATAAAAGAATATATACTATGCAAAGTCTAATGGAACAATGATATGAACAAGAGGGCATTAAAATTCAAATTCGTCGTTGTTATACTTGCAGTGAAGCTAACAGTACAAAAAATTTACTTAAACATCGCAAAATCGATTTTCTTGTAACTTTTCGACGCTTCTCTTATACAAACAGAACGTGGAAACTATAAACATCACTCGTTGTATCTATTCCTTGATTCAAGAACTGGTTAACATGTTTAATGCACTTCATTGTTATTGTTAATACCATCAATGGGGATTTCTTACAACAATTCCTTCTTTCGAAAATTTCCATCCGCTTTCTTTTTGCCCTCTACTTTCCCTTTCTGGTTACTTACTCGTTTTTTGGAAAATGTCTAGGTGCGGGAGTTGGCGCATTCACGTCTTCAGATTTCCATTGTTACTTTTATATTGCCAGCCCAACCGACCACTTCCACGTTTCATGTTGAACAAAAATTTTGAATCACAGGTTCACGGATAGGCGGGTTCAACATTGCGTTTCCATTGTTCCACCGCCTGCAAACAACACCCGAACTTCCGCAATTTACAAATTAGCAAAAAAATTCCTCTTCATCTTGTTTGCTTTCGCTTTTTGTTTACTTGGTCCTTTTTTCGAATGTCCTTTTTTCCTAATGTCTCATAATTTTATATACAACACTCAAAGTTCCGCAATATACAAATTGGTTTCTCAACATTGCGCTTCCATTGTTCCCCTACATAGAAACAACACCCAAAATTCTGCGATATACAAATTGATGGCTGAAATCTGTCATGTGACATAGAATTTGACCATTGGCCCCTCACATATCCTAGGTATATATTGTGACCCTTTTTTTTATAACCCGCCCAACCTCTTTCTATACTTGGGCATTTCTTGGAATCTGTTTTGTGGGTTGGCGGGTGGACGAAATGTACAATGCTTGGTTTCTCTTTGCCATCCCTGCTACCTTCGTACTTCTTTCTAGAAATGCAATTATTAAGATTTAATGTTAGTAGTTCATTGTGCAGGAACCGTTACGATTGTCATTAATGTCCAGAAGGGCGGAGAAGATTTGTCATTAATATGAATTAAACTAAGATTTGCGAAGAAGAGTGTTATCATTTCCAAGTATTCATTTCAAATATGATGCAATCTCTTTCATGCGTCGATCGATTGGCACCTTTAAGAAATATTTAATTATTAATTACGCACGAACCCTGGAGATTGTCATTGATCAACGAAATGCTCAAGGATATCTTCCATTGATACGCATTAAACCAAGATTTGTGTAGGGTTATATTATACCTCCCTAATTTTCATTTCAAACATCGTCTCGAGCAAACATAAATTCTCGTTAACTTATGGCAGCAGTTCTGTCCAAATACAGTAAACACCTTCGAGCATTATGGTCAGAGGTTCCAGTATTCCAGGGCATATTCTTACTACTCATCTCCCTCTGCCCAAGAGCAAAAAGGAGATAGTCCCTTGGTACACCGAGAGACATATTTCAATCCAAAGAATTCCAAGGCAACCCTTCTTGCTCAGACAACCTGCCCAATTGCATTGATGGCTGGCACAGAGGTTGATGCGATGGATTCTGAGCCGGAAGAAGATTATATGATAGACAATGATACAACAATGGATGATGGCAATGCAGAGGTTATTCCCACTCCTGCGCCCAAATTGAAATCAACCATAATGGGCGGTACTTCCTAGCTCAGCGATGGCAGTCCTGACAACACCAAAAGAAGGAGTTTCATAAAAGAAACTGATGTTGAACGCAATAGCCTCTTTGTAGCTCAAAAGTAGTAATTCCAGAGGTCCAAATTAGTTTGTTATGGGCGGAATTATTTCACTGTAAAGAAATGATTTGTTGATTCTCCTAGAGATATATTTCAAGCCAAAAAACTATTCAATTGTGGGACCATTGTCCTGTTCTCTGGATATACCATCAACATCTTAGGGAATGAGGACCATAAATCCCACTGGTACAAGGCATATTCCTACTATTCATCTCCTTCCACCCAGAATGGACTAATTTGGGCCTCTGGAATTCCACGTGCAACCTGTGTCCCTGAATTTTTCGACTGTGGAGAGGTAGTTTCTTGGTGTGTCCTAACTTTCAGTTAAGGGATATTCCATTTTCCCTGCAAATTTTTTCGTCTTCTTCCTCGTGGGAAGCTTCTAAGAACTATCAATTTTACCACAAGATGATCCATCGAGGAGAAGACTACAAGGATTTCCTAAAAAAAATTCATGGTAATCAGTTTTGTATGCATGTTGAAGAGAATCTCGATGGCTCCTGCATGTTGCAGATCCTATGCATGTGTTTTTGGAAGATATGTTAAATGTTTTGGCCCAAAGAACTGGGTCCAATTTCTAAGGATAGATATACAGTGCTAAGTGTTATTTTTTTTGTTAATGGATTTACTATTAAAAAAAAATTCCTTCGAGTCTTGGTTGTTGCTTCTTTTCTGGATTTAACACCTCTTCTCATTCGCATGGTTTGGTAGTCTCGTAGTTCTTCGATATTGTATTTGTTTAGGTAATTTATTCTAAAATGGAGTATCTAACAATTATATGACAATTCATTGTGTCGATCCATCAGGCTTTTATGCAAACAAAAAATGAATTTCAAACAGTTTCAAACCAACATTCAATTATATTTGTAATGCAGATAGAACATAGTAATACCAAATCACAATGTTGCAGCAAGATTGTCATTTTTTTTTCTAGATATGCAATTATTAAGCTTTAATGTTAACAATCCATAATGAAAGAAGTTTAATACTTAAGTTAATAGGTTATTGTCATGGAAGAATGTATCAAGAACACACTTACTCCCACAAGTTGCAATAAAATCTAATCTTCAACAAAGCATTTGCTGACAATTACAAGATAATGATGGTTCTGCAACAATGGGGCTTGTTTGAAACCAATTCGCGCTTATGAAAATTTCCCTCTGTCTTTCTATTTTCCCACTCTTTTGTCCCCTGTAGTTTCTCTTTCTGGTTACTTAGTCATTTTTTCCGAAAATGTCTTGCCGCGTGGGTTGGCGGATTCACACATTTCGACCAAATGCTTCCCCTTTGTCTAAATTGCACTTTCCATTGTTTCGTGATCTGCAAACAACACTCTGAATTCTGCCATATGCATATTTACTTCTGGACTCCCACATCATCCCCTCTTCCGTGTTACACATTTTTCACCGAAATGTTTTGATATATACAATTTGACACTCGGGGCCTTACGACTCCTCATTAACCCGTCACCCTATTTTGAAGCCCATCCGACCGCTTTCCACACTTGACAATTTCTTGACATCTCTTTGGTCAATCGTCGAGTTCGCGGGTTCAGGAAATTTCAAATTTCTAGTTGTTGTTTCTTGTGCCCGCTACCTTCATATTTCTTTCCAAGTATATGCAATATGTATATCCAAAAACATATGAAAAAGATCTTTCCAAGAAATGGAATATCTATTGAAGATTTGAATATATTGGACCTTCGTTTCCCTCTTCTATGCTTGGAAAAATTGTCGTTTATTTTTCCCCTCTACTCTCTCTTTCTCGTTATTTAGTTGTTGTTTTTTTTTTTTCTGAAAATGCGACTCCAACCAACCGATAGACATGATGCATAGGCACTTTTCAGATCGTGAATTCTCAGACAGGCGGGCTCTATAATGAACTTCGATTGTTCAATGGCCTGCAAACAGCACACGGATCTCTGCCATATACAAATTTGTTGCCACACTCCCACATCATACCCTCTTCCATGATACATAGTTTGCACACAAATTTTTGAAACCTGTAATTTGACCTTCGGGTCCTCATGTCTCCTGGGGAGCTATTGTCACATTGTTTTGAAGCCCGTGCATCTACTTTCCATATTTCTCTATTTCTTGGAATCTCTTTGTTGGTTATCTCTTCTTCTATATTGTCTGATTTTGTATTGACCTAGGGTTCATGTCTTTCGGGTTTCCAACAAAGCCTCTAAAACTATCGGCCCTCCTAGTGAACGAGAAGGCAACACAACACACAGAATGTGTTGCACAGTATCACCCGAGATAGATTTAATGGGTGGCTGCAAGACTCAGGTGTTTACAGCCTGGGATCGAGTATGAGATATGAGAACTCAACCATTGAACCATTATTAGAACTGGTAAATGCAACATACTATTATTCACGACTGTGCAGTAAATCTCATAGCTTATTCCCTCAATATCGCAACAACATTTAAACAAGAAATATAATAAATCATTCATTCATGAAGCACAACAAATAACTACCATAAAGAGGATAAATACATGCATGCATTCATCACATTACACAGATATTACCGTGGTTCACCCCCTCCTGGGCTACTTCCATAAAGATTTGGCTATTGTCTCTTTTATTATAATAGTTCTGCATCTACAACGTCCTGCGCTTACAACTCTCCTCGGATGGGTAAGATCTATATGAGGAGAACTAGATCACACCAGGCTCCTCAACTTGCGATCTAATCATCAAGATCTACCTTCTCTCCTCTCCTCTAGCTCACCATCTTACAAAATAGTTCATACAACAAAATGTAAACCTGAATACTAACTAAATTGAAACAACTACAAAATCTGTGAACCCTCTATAATAACTTGGTATCGGTATTTATACATCTTTGGCTCTTCATTCATTGAAACATATTACAAAAACCCTAAACCTACTGACACTAGGTCTTCCTCTCATGTGTGTGTTGTTCTTCCATCCATATGTCATTTTTCTTGCATGTGTTGTGTTTCCTTCCAGTTGTTACTTCGCTCTCTGCACACTTTATTTCCCCACGATCATCCTTCTTTCCACTTCGTCCTGCTATCAACAGGCCCCCAACACTGACATGTGGCTCGTCCTGAGCCACCTAATCCTTGTGTATGTCTTTGATCTCCCTAGTGATCATCTGGAACTTTTCCCTGAGCTCTGCTTCCTGTCCCTGCACCTACGCAGTCTTCTCCTTGATTGTGTCCACTACCTAGACTGCAAATTCATCGTTGATCAATCATGCACATTATGCCTGGGTCTGTGTTATCTGTGTCTTATCTTCCTTTTCCTCTGCCAGGACTTCTGCTACCCACTCTTGCAATGGTTCCATTTGACCCTACCACTCCTATTAATGTGTTTGTGCGGTAGTTAGCTTTGCCTGCAATTTCTTCATTTCCTGCGTTCCCTTGACGCGTTCTGTAACTGGAATTGTCTTCTGCCTATGTTTGGGTTCTTGGATCATTGTGTTGATCCTCTATTCTTCCTTATCCCATTTTTGGATCTAATTATCCTCCTCTGACTTAGTCCATAGTTGCAATGCTTTATCGAACAAGTCTGTTGTTGTGTTGACCTGCTTCTCTATCTCCTACAACTGCGTTGTTACTTCCTCTTTCCTTTCTCCTTGACTGTTGATGGAGTGGTTGGTATGAGTTGCTCTTGGAGATTCTCGATATCCTTCTGATATTGATCAATTGCCTGCGCAATCCAATCAATATTTTCTACTGCTGTGATTTCCTCACTCTGCGCAGCCTGTGGAATATTCTCATAAGTTCCTACCACTTTCTGCTCCAATCCTTTTATGCGCTCCCTTTCCTCCTGGGTCTCATATTTATCTTTCTCATATTCTATTTCCAATGCATCATGCTTCTTTGTTGTCTTCTTCAATTCTCTTGAGTATCTACGTGCGCGAGATTGTACCTCGTGGTTTACGCTCACTTGCAACCTGTGTAGCTCCCCTGATGGTATCCTTGTCAACACAAGTTGGATTTGTCTTAATTCCTTCAAGGGTGTCTTCCCCACAACTTCGTCCATGCGCAACATACTAGGGTTGATGTGGAATGTTACATGTGGCTGCAGTATTGCCTGGACTGACTCTTGTTCTTCTTCTTGCACTCTTCCTTCTATCTATAGTGTTGATGGTTCGATTCCCCTGCTTCTTGTTGTCATCCCTTCCCCGATCTGCTTGATGAGTTGTCGCATGTCTGCCAAATCCTCTTGGATCTTATCCTTATGGCATGCTGCATGGTTGATGTCCTAGGCTAGATAATCCTGGACCATCTGGGCTATGATCTCCCCGTCATCATATGAGGTCGTATATTCTGGCATTGTTCGTTGTTCCTTTGATTTCTTGTGCGTGATTCCTATCTACGTGGTTGGCCTCTTGTTTTCCCCTACTACTTGTGGGTTGGGTTTTGTTGTTGTCTCATGCGTGGGCTCGGCCTGTTGCTACTGCCCCTTGGCCAACTGCGTCTTATCCTTCTTTCCATTTTGGGTCCTTGTCTTCATTATCCCTTCTTCTATATGTGTTGTCTCGCCTTGGCCCGTTCTTGGTATCTTGGGCACTTGGATTTCTAGAGGCTGCGTTTCTCCCTACTCTACCTCTGCCTCTGTTGTTCTTTCTGCCACTTTTTGGGTAATGGTTGGGATCCTCCATTCATCGGCCCATTCGCTGATGACCGTGTCAATATCACCCTCGGTGATGCAGTAGCGCATCTATAGCCACTGTTTATCCATATCCTTCCTTTCCTGTATCCACATTATGTGTCATGTGGCCTGGAAAGTGGCGATGTCTGCATATCACTCGACAGCTTCTTGTGTGATTCTCCACATATCAAAGAATGCTTCTTGTAGGTTTTGTAGGTTGCGTAGGTATCCTTCAAAGATGGATCCGTTCATCCTCTTATGACTAGCTCTCATCATCCCCTTTAGCAGTGAATACCTCTTTCACTAGTTTGGTTTGGGTCTGGTACAAAACGTTACGTGCCTTGGTTCCCTCTAGCCCTTAAAAGCTATGAGTGTGATCAGTCATGAGTAGTGAAACTATGTTCCTAGATCCTGCACATCCTTGCAGTCATCCAAGAACAAGTTCAACAGGTACGATGCCCAACTCATCGAGGTGCCTTATGTGCACTGGGCTACAACTGCAACAACTCCAGCTGGGACTTCCTCCCTGTGACTTTTTCTTAGAAACTTGTAGTCTAAGAATTTCATGCTCAATTATGTGGTTGCATCATTGATCCTCTTGATGATAATCCCTCTTGTCCCCTTGTCAGTGTTGTACTTCTTCTTCATCTCTTTTTCTAATGCTTTATCCTTGGTTTTGTCATCCAAAAACAACATGAGATCCATTCCCCGAATTGGTAACCCTGTTATATTCGCAATATGCACAACGACTATGGGGACGGGCTTGTCCAACCATCTATCCCTTCCATGTGTGATGGCTAGAAGTTGTTTGATGCACGTTGTTGCGTACTGGCTTCTACCAAAATGTGGTAGGTCCAATAGACCTAAAATTCCCATTTTCTCCAGCCCAGTTGCCCACTGGTATGGCTGATCAATCGGTTCTCCAACCCAATTTGTGCATGTGGTCTGTAAGAATACCCTCTTCTCAAGTTCATGAAACTTGTCTTCATCTGCTACATCATGGTCAGAGTATTTGAGCTTCCCGATATGACCTAGTAGCTCTGGTCCTACCTGTACCCCCTCTGGTATGCACGGTAGAACAATTTTTGTTGCAAGTTTCTTGTGAGTTGACCTTGGTATCTGTATCGTGTCTTTCTTCCATTGTGTTGGTTGGCTCGAAGTTCCAGCACCTTCCAGTTGCTCCTTCGTATACCATTATGGCCAAGCCGAGACATATTCACCCTTCTCCCCGGTTGGGTGGTCTAAGATGGTCATTTGAGACTCATCTGGCTCAACTATTGTTGTCGGCTTCAGTGTTGTGCCATTGACTTTGGGATCTGCCTTTGTATGCTCTGGTTGCATATCCTTTAGAGTTTCTATTCCCTGGTTCTGTGGCTCTTGTACTTTTGTTGGTATCTCCTGACTCATGCCCTCCGGTGTTGGTTGTTGGACTTCTTCCAGGATAGGTGTAGGGTTTACCGGTGTTGTGTCTGGAGAGGGGATTTCGTCGACATTGACGATCTCCAACAATTGTTGTTCACCTTCTTCCACCTTTCCTCGTGACCTGGTCTGAACTCTAGTTTTCCTGGCAGTCTGGATCACTTCTGCTTGCTTAGGCGGTGAATGTCAAGTGTCTGTTGGATTTGAATAATCTCTGTGATCTCTGTGAACTCACATTGTGCTCTTTAGCCCCTGTTTCTCTTCGTTTGTTCTCTTTTCGTGAATCGACTATTGGCTCCCTCGCCCGTATGTTTTATGGCTTTCCCATGAATCTTGTCGAGGACGCTTCCTTGATTATGGGTTTAATGTACCTTGATTATCGGTTCAATGCATCTTTGGCAATTTTGTACTTGCCATTACTCATGTTGTGTTGTGTTTTTTTGGCGCGATTAATGTGGCATCCCATCGATCCTTGTCATCCTTTAATTATGTCGTCATGTCGTCCTTCTTTTGTTGACTTTTCTTTTCCCTCTTTTTTCCCTTTGGATGTGCCCATTGTCTTTCTCCTCGTCGAGTTTGTGTTTCTAACTTTGCGTGGCCTTTCTACCTCTGGCACCATGCACCCTCTTTGGTTCTTTCCCTTTTGGTTCTTTTTCACTATATATATATATATATATATATTACTGCGCGGTGGGTGGTTGACTATCCTTGTACAACTCCTCCATCTATGAAAGATTTTACTTCATATGGTCCTAACCAATGCATTCTGAGCTTTCCCGGGTGCTGAAATGATTTGTTGTCATACATCAGTACTAGATCTCCTTCCTTGAACGTTTTCTTCTTGATGTGTCTATCGTGCCAAGCTTTGTCTCTTTCTTTCTGAACTTGTTGGTGGAATCCTACCAAGATTCGGTCTTCCTCCATTGTCAGTAACTGATTCAGTCTCTCATGTACTGCACCTCATTCTGTCATTTGTGTGATGGTTGCTACGCGCAAGCTTGGTACTAAAAATTCTAATGGCACCACTGCTTCTTGGTCATATGCTCATAATATTGTTGGTACTTTGAGGTCCCATTCGTCCCTGTTGACGTTACAGATCTTTGTCAATGCGTTCTCCAAGATTTTATTGAATGCTTCCATTGTGCCATTTTCTTGTGGATGATGCAGTGTGCTCTTCTGATGATAGACTTAAAATTCTTTAGTCATAGCATTGATGGTGTTGTTTATGAAGTGTGTGCCTTGGTCGCTCATCAAAAATCTTGTGCACCCAAATCTAGTAATGACTTGTTCAAATAGAAAGTGTGTTATTGTTTCTGCGTTGCAATCCTTCACTGGTGCAGTTTCCGCTCATCTTGTTAGATACTTCACCATGATGATAATGTACCTTGCTCCTGTTCCTTTGGCTGGTGGGTTGACTGGTCCCACAAAGTCCATTGCCCACTTGTCGAATACATGTAATGTTACTTGTGTACATAATGGCATCTCGTCCCTTCTGTTGGGTTTGCCTACCCTTTGAAAAACATCACATGTTTGACAGTATTCCTTTGAATCTTTGTGAATTGTTGGCCACCAAATTTTTGCGTGCAATACCTTATGCATGGTAGCTTTGCCTACATAATTCCATCCTGCGATTCCTTCATGGGCTTCTGCTAAAACTCGTGGTCTTTCGTGCTCTAACACATATCTTCACAAGATGCTATATGTGCCCATTTTGTATAGGTGTCCTACAATTAGTTGATAGTCGGTCGTGTGGACTACCAGGTTTTTCTTCTGTGCGGTGTTGTATTATTGCGACGCGGTACCTATACTCAAATATTGAATGATGTCTATGAATTATTCATCAACAATATGAACTAAAAATAATTGTGCATCCAAAAAGTTGTCTTCTAAGCTCGTAGGTTCTTCTCCATTGATGACCCTTGATAAGTGGTTGGGTCCTACGTTCAATTTTCCTGGTTTGACTATTACTTCAAAGTCAAATTCTTGAAATAGTAGTAACCATCGAAATATTATCCCCCCCAACACTGGCCTGTTGACTAGATATTTCAGGGCTAAGTGATCTATGAACATCTTAAAGTGGTTCCCCAATAAGTAATGTCTGAACTTCTGCAATGCATAGACCATAGCTAGGCCTTCTCTTTCTATCGTGTTATAGTTATGTTCCGAGTTTGATAACTTTTTGCTCATAATATCAGGTGATACAAGTCTCCCGCTCCTGGCTGCTCCAAGATATCTCGAAGTGCTATCGCTAATGCGTCTACATGGACATGGAATGTCTTCTCCCAGTCTGGAAATACTAATATCGACACGATAATCATCTTTTCCTTCAAAGTATCGAGACCGTGTTGACACTCGTCGTTCCACTGAAACTTCATATATTTTCTTAATATCTTTTCCATTGGTGCAATAACCTGCGCATATCCTTTGATAAATTTCATGTAGTATCTTGTGTGTCCTAACATCGCTCTTACCTGACAGACTAGTTTTGGTGTTGGCAAGTTAACAATTACTGTGATTTTTGCAGGATCTACTATCAAACCTTGTTTGCATACTATATGTCCCAATAGTATCCCGAACGATGTTCCAAATATGCATTTCTTTATATTCAGTGATATCTGACACTGTCTGCATCATTCTAACATTAAGCGTAGTACTTCTACATGGTTTTTCAATAAACTATAGACTATCCAATCATCCAGATATACTTCGAGAAACCAGTGTATGAATTCCTTAAACGCAACAATGACTACTCTGGAAAATATTGTTGGTGCATTCTTCAGTCCAAACGACATGAACGTGTATTGATAAGATCCTCATTTTATCACAAACGTGGTCTTGTATCTGTCCTCCTCTTCTATCTTGATATGATGGTAGCCTGAGAATCCATCAGTGAATGAGTAAGCGTCAAGTCCTCCTACGTTCTCTAACACTTCATCCATGAAAGGTGTAAGGAATGGGTCGTGTAGGCATGCATCATTCAACTTCCTCAAGTCGATGCATATCCTGATCCCTCCTTGCTTCTTGTCCTGAAACACCATCTGACTTATCCATTATGACTCCTCAACCGGTTCTATGATGTCGGCTTCGAGCATCCTGTCGATCTCAACTTTGACGTTTTGTTTGTATATGGGGTTTAGTCTATATGGTCGTTGTTTAATAGGTCTCACTTCAGGTCTGAGTGGTATCTTCATTTCTCCTAACTCTCCGTCTATACCCTTCATCTCTGTAAATGTTGTAGGGAACAAGTCATTGTATTTGCGCAACAACTCTGTGATTCTTTCCACTGTATGCTCATCCCAGTAATCTCCAATGCCCACCATTTTGGAATGCTCGATTGTCCCAATGTTAACTTTCTTTACTTTGATCGGCGCAGAAATGACTTCTAATTCTATGGGTGGGACTTCCACTTCTCTTTCACCTTCTTCTTCTTCGATATGAATATTGTGTGGATCCTCTTCATTCGGTGCTTCCTCCTGTACATGGTAGCATGACAGTAGTTCCTTAACTATCTGTTTATTCTGATGTTGCTCTTCTATGATAAATTATATATCTAGTTCTTTGATAAATATCACTCCTCCTATTTGTTTTAGAGTTACATCTGTGTTGGGGTTCTCGTGCTCGAATGAGAAAGTGACTATAAAACTCTGTTGCAATGTCGTCCATGTCGCAGTTCCTTTGCGCAACTCCTGGTCTGTATACTAGATCGTTGGTATGCCCTCTAGAGTGTGTATGAAGTGATGAGGCAATTCCTCTGGGGGTGTCATTTTCCATAGCATTCTACACGCCTCCAAGTGTTTCATTGGTGCCCCGCTTCCATCATACTTCTAGTGTTTGTTGTTTTTTTGTTCTGCGCCAAACCTTATGTGCAGTAGCCTCTTACATTGGTACCAATCTGTGATGGTCTCCTTGTGCACACCCCACCATCTTCCAGGTGTGGCCTTGAGTGCTAGATCAAGTGCTAACAGTCTCTGGTTCTCTAACATTGTGTCTTCATACTGTATCAAGATGGTTTTCAAATCATTTATTCCATGGAAAATGGGTGGTTCTTTGATTTATGTGCCTACCCATCTTATTGTGCGGTCTATTCTTGCACATCTTCTCATGGAGACTTCGTGTAGCCTCTGCTGCCAATTTTCTAAACTGGTGTCTGAATCTGTTGCACATGAAGTAATGCTTCACCAACTGAGTACCCCATCTGCAGTTGGATTTACGTAATCCTCATCGCGTGCAGTTGTTCTGTACAACTGGATGATTTCCTCTAGGTCTAGGCAAGTAGGTTCTACAAGATTCTCTCCTTCGGATGGATCTAGTGGCGCAATGACCCTGTATTCTCCTGACTCAAATGTCATTTTCCTGGTTTTCAAGTTGATTATGGCCTGGTTTTCAAATGCCCAATCCAGACCAAGAAATGTTGTGTAAGGTGTTGTGTTGTTTACTATTTCAATAACTTCAAAATTGGCTTTAGTGCACACTCCATCTAGGTTGATTGTCACTCCTTTCAGTCTACCTATTGGTAGGACTCTATGTTGATTTGCTAGTTTCAATTGAACAAGTGAGTATCCTAATGTTGTCTCTCCCATGCACTACCATGTCTTCTTTGGTAATACATTAACTTCAGATCCTAGGTCTAGTATGATGTCTCCCATATTGAAATCCCCAATGTTAGCATTCAGTCTAAACTCCCTACTTGTTCTTCTTCTCATGTGCAGGTGATTGACTGTCTTTGGTTCTAGATTTCCTTCTGTCTCAATGCTACATTTTTCTAGTATGTTTTGCAATATTTTCACATATGATGGATCACTTAATAATTTTACACATGATTAAAAAAAGCCTTTGATTGAACTTACTTGTCCCGTGGGTTGCATCTCGTTGGTATGATCCAATGATGGAGGCATCTCGTATTCTAATGCTTCCTTGTTATGTTGTGCAGTTGAAGTCAACGATATGTCCTGCTTCTGAAATCCTTGTTTAGCTTCTTTAAAGATCTCCTTTTCCTTCTGTACGTTGAACAACTTCCTTGGTTCAGTGTTCTTGTTTACCCATTGATTATGCGTTGGTTCTTGTCAAACTACGTTAGTGCCTGTTTTAGCTCCTCCGCGGGTAACTATTTTGATGTTACATCCTTCATCCCTTGCTTCGGTCGAAATCCATTGAACATTATGGTTGTTATGGTTCCTCTTTTCTTAAATCTTTACTAGTAGTGTCAGACATTCCTCTGTATCGTGGTCCGATGCGTGACAATACATACAAGTTGCTAGTGGAAGTGGAAATTCCCTTGCATAATGTCTTGGTTGTTGACAATTGTGACATGTGATTGGTCCTCTACCTCGTCTGAAACCTCCTCTGGCTCGTCCTCCTCCTCTATAGCCTTCTCAATCTCCTCGCAGTGCGTTATACTAAGGTGCATGATTGTACTTTGCGGTATTGTACTTCGATTGTGTTGTATTGTACTATGGATGCGCATTATTGTACAGTGGTTGCGCAATATTATATTGCTACTGCGCAGTGTTGTATGGAGTTGGGACTTGATTTAACTCTGGCGATGCTTGCAGAAACATCATTTCGGCATGTACCCTATATGCATCTGATGTCCTTTCTCACATCAGCTCCATAGTTCTACAATATTTATCGTCGTGGCCCACTGACTTGCAAAAGGTGCAATATGAACTCTTTGGGACTGTCTGGTATTTATGCATCATCGTCCATTTTTTTTGCAAATTTCGCACCATAGTCCTCCCGTTGGTAATGGGTTTGGAATTCCCGCTGCCATATACTGCGCGAATGTTGGAAATTTTTTCTTGTGGTGGCCTTTTGTCTTGCACGTGGTACACCTAATGACTTCTCATTTTTCCTTGTTCTTATTCTGGTTCAGTTGAAACGTGAGATTCTTCAAATTCTCCTTCAGTTCTTCAATAGCTGGGTCTATCTATTGGTATTGGTTTTCTTCTAGTTGCAAGGCTACCTGTAGAGCCTCTACCTACATCTGAAATTTTTGTTGTATTAAAGGGTATTTTAAGTGTGGGAATAGTGAGTTGACAAACATGTGTCGATGTTGCATATCGGTCATGAGATATTTTAACTTTCCCTTCAGTCGCTTGAATATCTGATCAATCTCCCATACAGACTCTCCTAGTTTTTGTCTTAGTTCGATCATCTCATTCATGTACTGATCCTCTGAGCTCAGCTTCTGGAACTCATTTATCATTAACTTCTTAATGTATGCCAGTTTCCTTGTAATCCCAGGGCCATTGTTTGTGTCTAGACTCATGTACCAGTCTMGTGTGCAGTCTCTTAGCGTAATTGTTGGTTGCGCAAGGTTAGTATCTTCATCTGTGATCTGTTTTTCTTCCCAGATCTTTCCACAAATGAAAAAATGCTTCTCAAGGTATTTCGTTGCTTCTCCCCAAAATTTTGGTAACCTAATGGTGGGATTGTGCCCTGCCATTCTGAATGTTGAACTACTACCTCCGTGCGGTGTATATACCCGACTAGTGCTACCTGAACTGGCTCCTCCAGTTGTTTCTCCTTGTGTATATGTACTTCCTGCTATCAGACTTCCTCCAAAATTCGGTTGTCTAAATGGTGGTGTTCTCTTTGGTGTATTAGTTTCACATGGGTTTGTGGGTTCCACACTAACATTAATATGGATAGGATGGCTGCCTTCGACTCCCTCTCTTGGACCTCTTGTCTTCCTCTCATATGTTGTGCGCAGGATTTCCTCAATCTCCTCCACAGCCTGTAGATCCTCTACCTCTTCCTCATCACTCGCCAAGCCTTCCCTCGTGGCTATGGCTCTCTTCTTGGTATTCACCTTGTATTGGTAGGGTACTCCACTACGCGTCTTTCCCATTGACGCCAATATCCACTTGATGTAGTCGTCGTCCATCATGATCAGGTCTAAGGGTTCCTCCTCCTTCTTGCCTTCATCCTTACCTCCTTCCATTTCTCCTTTATCTGTCATTTCTTCCCCCCTTCCCCCATGCATGCAGGGAAGTTTAGATGTTTGATTCCATTGTCATTACACCTTTGTTATATAGCAGTATCTTAATAGAAGTATACAGGAATCGAATGTACCTTCCTCGAGGTCCGTGTAGAAATTATTGCTCCCCTTCGTTGTATGACTTCATTGTGTCAACTGAAAACTCTGTTATAAACCCTACCACAATACTGTCAAGACAAAAGTCTACTGCGCGGGTGAATTTGTTGTTCACCTACTGTAACTGCTCAATATGTACTGAGGTCCAATCTAACTTTCGAATCCATTTCATTGCATGGTTATCCTTCACCTTAGTATCCACTCCTGCAGTAGATACGAAAATTCACCGAAAAAGACTTCATGCAAATCAGTAAACACGTATTTCTCAATATAATTGCAGGGTGTTATTCTAGGGTTTCTATTATCTTTCTATGCAAACTCTAGCTCTTTTGTTCTCAACTAGTCTCAATATAATGGCTCATTGGTCTCTACCCTAACCCTTTCTTAATCCGTCTCCGATAGATTCTTGACTTATCTCCTCTACTCAATCCTCTCTTGTTCCTACCTACGGAAACAAAACCATTTGTTTGTTATCTCTTCTTCTATACTGTCTGAGTTTTTATTGACCCAGGGTTCATTTCTTTCGGGTTTCCAACAAAGCCTCCAAAACTATCGGCCCTCCTGGTGAACCAGAAGGCAACGCAGCACACAGAATGGGCTGCGCAGTCTCACCCTAGATAGATTTAATGGGTGGCTGCAAGACTCATGTGTTTAGAGCCTAGGATTGAGTATGAGATATGAGAACTTGACCATTGAACCATTATTATAACTGGAAAATGCAACATACTATTATTCATGACTGTGCAGTAAATCTCATAGCTTATTCTCTCAATATCGCAACAACATTTAAACAAGCAATATAATAACTCATTCATTCATTAAGCACAACAAATAACTACTAGAAAGAGGATAAACATATGCATGCATTCATCAAATTACACAAATATTACTGTGGTTCACCCCCTCCTTGGCTACGTCCACAAAGATTTGGCTCTTGGCTCTTTTATTATGGTGGTTCTGCATCTACAATGTCGTGCACTTACAACTCTTCTCATATGGGTAAGATCTATATGAGGCGAACTAGATCGCACAAGGCTCCTCAACCTGCGATCTAATCATCAAGATCTACCTTTTCTCCTCTCCTCCATCTCACCAGATTACAAAATAGTTCATACAACAAAATGTAAACCTGAATACTAACTAAATTGGAACAACTACAAAATCCGTGAACCCTCTATAATACCTCAGTATCGGTATTTATACATATTTGTCTCTTTAGCCATTGCAACATATTACCAAAACCCTAACCCTACTGATGTTAGGTCTTCCTCTCATGCATGTGTTGTTCTTCCTTCTAGCTGTCGTTTTCCTTGTGCACACTTCATTCATCCGCGCGTGTTGTGTTTCCTTCCAATTGTATATTCGCTCTTTGCACTCTTTATTTCCCCACGATCATCCTTCTTTCCACTTTGGTCTGCTGCCAACACTCTTTCGTGCCTCCAATTCCATACTTAACCAAATTTTTCCACTTGCGGATTCACAAACATACAGACTGCACTTTCAGTGTCCCTTGACCTGCAAACAACCCCCCCCCC
>SNQJ01S0038229.1:56358-69472 GCA_010110895.2 Picea sitchensis | reverse complement strand
TCCTACATCAGCCCTCTTTTGTGTTACACAGTATGCACTCAAAAGTTCTGATCAATACAATTTGACCATTGGGCCCTCATGTCTCCTCCAGGACCCTTGTCAGCCTATTTTGATGCACGTTCGACCGCTTTCCAGAGCCATTTATTGCAATCTCTTTCGCGGATCGTCAGGTTGGCGGGTTCAGACAATTTCCAATTCCTAGTCGTTGTTTTTTGTGCCCGCCACCTTCGCACTTCTTTCCAAGTATATGCAATAAGTATATAATTTCTCCAAAAACATGCAGAAAAGATCTTTTCAGGAAATGGAATATTTATTATAGATGCGAATATATTATCCCTTCTTTTTCATCTTCTATACTTAACCAAATTCTCTTTTCTCTTTTCCTTGTACTTTATCTTTCTCGTCACTTAGTCGTTTTTCCAAAAATGTCTAGCTGCGCGGGTAGGCAAACTTGCGAGTTCACGACTCCTACATCAGCCCCTCTTCTATGTTACACAATATGCACTCAAAAGTTTTGATCAATACAATTTGACTGTCTGACCCTCATGTCTCCTCGGGAACCCTTACCAGCCTATCTTGGAGCCCATCTTACAGAATCCTACATCAACCCCTCTTTCATGTTACACAGTATGCACTCAAAAGTTTTGATCAATATAATTTGACCGTTAGGGCCTCATGTTTCCTCGGGAACCCTTGTCAACCTATTTTTAAACTCGTCCGACCACTTTCCATGGCCATTTCTTGCAATCTCTTTCGCGGATCGTAGACAATTTCCTATTCCTAGTCGTTGTTTTTTGTGCCCACCACCTTCACACTTCTTTCCAAGTATATGCAATAAGTACATAACTTCTCCAGAAACATGCAAAAAAGATCTTGCCAGGAAATGGGATATCTATTACAGATGTGAATATATTATCCCTTCTTTTCCGTCTTCTATACTTAACCAAATATTTGTTTCTCTTTTCCTTTAACTTTATCTTTCTCGTCACTTAGTCGTTTTTTCTAAAAATGTCTAGCTGTGTGGGTAGGAGGACTTGCGGGTTCAAGTTTTCACTCGTGATTTTATATCACGACACCGACCGACTGCTTCCCCATTCCATACCTAGCCACTTCTCCGACTGCGGATTATCGGTAGGCGGGCTCTAGATTGCACTTCTATTGTTCCATGACCTACAAAAAGTACCTTGACTTCTGCGATATACAAATTTACAACTAGACTCACATCAATCCGTCTTCCGTATTATAGTCTACCTATCATGCCCTCTTCCGTGGTACACATTTTGTACTGAAAACTTCTGAGACATACAATTTGACCGTCGGGTCCTCATGTCCCTAGTGGAACTATTGTCACCCCATTTTGAAGCTCTCATGTCCGCTTTCCATACTTCACCATTTCTTCGAATTTATTTCGTGGATCGTCGAGTTGGCGGGTTCAAGAAATATCCAATTCCTAATCATTGTTTCTTGTGCCCGCGCCCTTTTGCAATTAGAAATTAGCAATTATATATAAGATCTTATTTCTAAGTATGAAATTAGCAAGCGTTAATTCTAAACCAGGATTTGAGGAGATCTCCCATTAATACCCATAAAACCAAAATTTCTGGATGGTTATATTATCCCTTCCGAGTGTTAATTTCAAACATCATGGAATCTCATTTGCGCGACGCCAGGTTGGTCAGTTCACGAAATCTTCAATCCTCGATTCCAAAAATGAGTCCGACCGACCATTTCCTTATTCCATACTTAGTCATTGTCCCATAATTCCACAAATATACAAACCGGCCGTTGAATTTCCCCATCATGCTCTCTTCCATTTTACATGTTTTGCAGTCAAAAAATCTAATACATAAAATTTGATTGTCGGACACTCGCCTGCCCTCTTCTGTGGTACACATTTTTCACTGAAAACTTCTGAGACATACAATTTGATCGTTAGGTCCTCACGTTTCCTGTGGAACTATTGTCACCCCATTTTAAAGCTCATCCGTCTGTTTTCCATACTTCGCCATTTCTTCGAATTTCTTTCGTGGATCATCGGGTTGGTAAGATCAAGAAATATCCAATTCCTAATCACTGTTTCATGTGCCCGCGCCCTTTTTCAATTAGCAATTAGCAATTATATATAATATCTTATTTCTAAGTATGCAATTATCAAGTGCTAATGCTAAGCCGAGATTTGAAAAAATCTCCCATTAATACGCATAAAACCAAAATTTCTGGATGGTTATATTATCCCTTCCGAGTTTTAATTTCAAACATCATGGAATGTCATTTGTGCATCATCGGGTTGGTCCGTTCATGAAATATTCAATCCTTGATTCCAAAAATGATTACGACCGACCGTTTCCCTATTCCATACTTAGCCACTTTCCCAGAATTCTGCAAGTATACAAACCAGCCGTTGAACTACCCCATCGTGCTCTCTTCCATTTTACACGTTTTGCAGTAAAAAAATTTGATACATAAAATTTGACCGTGGGACACTCTCCTCTCCTGAGTATTCCCCATAACCCTATTTTGAATACCGTCCGAACTCTTTTCAAACCTTTCCTTTTGTTCCTTTCTCTTCCTCGTCTCCGCGACCTTCGTACCTGTCTATAGTAAAATATATATATATATATATATATATATATATATATCTTGTTTCTAAATATGCAATTATTGACATTTAATTTTAACAACTCATCATCAGGAACCGTATAGATTGTCATTGATAGACCAAAGGCTCGAGGAGATCTCCTATTAATACGCATTAAACCAAGATTTACGAAGGGTTATATTATCCCTTCCCAGTGTTGATTTCAAAATCATGAAATGTCATTCACATGTCGTCGGCTTGGCACGTTCATGAAACCTCCAATCCTTAATTTATCTTCGTCGTACCTACCACCTTCGCACTTCTAAATATGAAATAAGTAAGATTTACTGCTAACAGTTCATCATGCAGCACCCATATAGATTTTCATTAATCAACGAAAGGCTCAAGGAGCTTTCCCATTCATAAGAATTTAACCAACATTTTGCAGAGAGTTATATTATCACCTCCAACTGTTCATTTCAACCATCGTTTGGAACAAACGAACGTTCTTATAAACATATGGAATCATCCCGACAACAGTTATGTGGAGATACAGTGAACATATTTAGGTGCGAGGACCAGAACTTTCAGTGGTACGGGGAATATTCTTTTACTCATGCCCTGCCACCCAGAATGAAGCAATTTGGACCTCTAGGATTGCTCATGCAGGTTGTGTCCCTGAAGTTTTTGACTGTAAGGAGCTGGTCTCTTGGTGCGCCGATAAATTTATTTCAGACAAAATAATTATTCCACTGCGGGACCGCTCTTTTGTTTCATTGTCACCCCAGGTCTTCCAGTAGATGTTAAGATTGTCGGAGCCAACATTGACGTTCAAAGGAGAAGATTCCAAGAAGTTCCTAGAAAATCATAATAACGGGTTGGACCTCTTGCCCAATTTCTTGGAAGAGCCAATGGTAGTTCCTGAAGATATCACAGACTTGCAGGTTAGTTCATTTAGAAATCCATTTCGCGAAATTGCCTGGTTGTTTATAAGAATAACGGGACAAGAGTCCACAACAACTATTTCCCGGATGGCTCTTTATATTTTGTATTTCACAGTCAAGGAACAAGCCATTTTTTATTGGGGCAAGCTAATTTCCCATGAAATATGTTCCCAATTGTCAAGCTTCAAAAAGGATAAGAAATTTTATCTTTCATCCTACTTAGTTTTTGCGATAGCACATTGCTGCCAGTTTCCAGAACTGTCTCTGTCCAAGAAGGTCAACTGGGAATTCGACCCAGTAACGTTCTGGTACCAGGCCTTGTGGAAACATAAGGTCTTCCACTGTTTTTATCAGGTTTTTAATTGTTTCACGTCTGTTTTCAAAGTTTTTTTGTTAGGAGAACATGATCCCCGCATATCTGAATAGGAAACTAGTTTTTTGGACAGTAAGGGGACACTTGAAAATTTGGATAATTACACTGTGATAAGGATTTTTGGCTCCAAGGAAAAACCTTCTCTCCTTCCATGTCACATTATAGACATAATGTTTGTTACAGAAGTAGTAAGGCAATAAAACTACTAGTTGCATCTATTCCAAGAGAAGAGAAAAAAACAGTTCATTCCTCTACCTTGGAAAATCAGGGACTTCGTGTTGAGGAACGTCAACAAAATTGACGAATTTGCAGCCCATTCTAGCAACTTGAACCTAAGATATGTTGAAAGCCTAAGAGGCTTCGACCCCAATAATTTTTTTTTACAACATTTACAAACACTTGGCTTCGACAATTGTTTTTTCAAAAAACACATGACCGAAAACAGAGACATTGGCGACAACGCTCCTACTTCTGATGTCGACGAGAAAAGAATCACTAAATTCTACAAGAATCAGGGAAAATGCCCCAATGAGAAGAGTGTCCAATCGACGAATATCACTCCCAAAAGTATGGCATCCCAGAGCATCGCTCCAACGTCCCACCACAACAACAAAGAAACTCAGATTTCTTCAAATGGAGGACGAGATAACGACCCTCCTCACTCTAAAATTGATATTTCTCACAAGCTTCCAGTAGACAAGAAGAGAAAAAAATGTGGGACAGGCAGAAGAGCCCGAAATTCAGAGTGAGAACATGGAACTTGCGCCTGATCTCGATAGCCTATTCTGCTACCTTAATCATCTCGGAGAGGCGATCCAACATAGTCATCCAATGGAGATATCTGATACTGAAAATTGTGACGAAGATGAATCCTTCGTGTTGTTTTGGACAACCACTCCAAAAAATTGATTATTGAAAAAAAGATGTAAAAAATAAGAAAGGAAAATCTCGTTCAGAGGTTAACCTTGAGAACATGCGATCATCCCATATCTGTCGACTTCACATGGCGACCATAGATGCATTTGATGATTCCATTGGAAGCATCGAGGCTAAGAATGCCAGACTGAAGGACCGGGTCAAGGAATTGGAAGAGGCTTTGATTCCTATGCCATTGCTTGCCAATCCTTTGGCAATAGCCATGCCTGCCACCCCTGCAGCCAAGTTAAAAGGATCCTCCAGCCTCCTCGCATCGTGTAGAGAATATGTGGAGAATAATATCAAGAAAAGAATGGAACTGGTTACTGAGGCGTGGGAAACATCACAAACCATGACTTCCCTTGGAATGAGGGCACATAATTTTCTCTAACATTTGCAGGCAGAGTTAAAAGATGAAGAACATTTCTATTTAAACATGGTCCTTCCTTTTGGCACCATTGTCAACAACATGACATAAACAAGAAGAAGACAACAAGATCTCCCATCCAAAAACTCGATCGGTCAATTAAATGCATGCTGGAAAGAAAAATTGAAGAACCTGCATCTCATTGTTTAGTCATGTGAACAAGCCATATCAAAGAAAGAGAATTTATTCACAAAGTTGTCCAGAATAAACTTAGTCGGAAGGACCAACGACTTCCAAGACCCCAACTTAATTGTCAACTTCTTGCCCTTAACTAGGGAAGACTTTGATAAACAGGTTGATATTTTTAAGGCGTTGTCTTTGGAAAAGTTTTACAGCATCCTTGAATATGGTCAAGATGACGTCAACGACTGGCTAGTCGACTATTCAGTACAGAATGAGGAAATTGATTAGGCTCTGTGTAATCTTTCTATCGACTTTGGGCAATTAGAAAAGGAAATTTTCAACATAAAAATCCAAAATGAGATCAACATCGCCCAAATGAAAAGCTACATTGAAGAATGGATCGAAAGGGAATTGAAGCAGGTCGCTGACGAAAGGAAACAGACAGTTTCCACGATTCCAGCAGTCGTCGATGACATCAATGAAAATGCATTAGAAACCAAATAGCAAAAGGGGTCATATGTACCATCACTGTAAATCTATTGATCGCATCATGCTTTGTTTATCAACCCAGTTATTCCACTTTTTAAAACAGAAATGTCTAGCCAAAGACTGATACCTTTCAATTTATTATTTTTAGGTATTACACTCTACCGTCGCCCACTTCTTCTTTCTATAGTCATGTTTCTTGTACTTATTTCTCTTATGGTACTTATTTGTCATGTTTCTTGTACGGGCATAACTCTTTCAAATTTCTAGGATGAGTTAAGATGGACGAGGGGTGATTGTACTGGCCTGTTAACAACAAAGAATGTTTATAATGCTTTATTTGCAGAGTTATGGAAGAATATTATTGGGGGTGTGAGGAGAAAGCTATGGACCTGGGAGTGTCCCCTAAAGACCAAATTGTTTGCGTGGCTTCTCATTGAAGACAAACTGCTTACTTGGAACAATTTGCGCAAGTGAGGTTGGCAAGGACCTGGCCTGTGTCTTCTTTGTAGAGGTAATGAGGAATCAATTTTCCACCTTTTTGTTGAATGTCCTTTAACTAGTTTTACTTGGGAAAATATTTTAGCTCATTACAAGTTGGTTGGTGGGTGGTCGGGCACTACAATTTGCGATTGTTTTGAATTATGGGAAAAAAGGTTTTATAGTCACTGCACTCTGCTTGTTTTCATTTGTTGGCTCATTTGGAAAGAAAGAAGTTTGGCTATTTTTGAAACAAAGCCTCCTTCTATGGAAAAGGTAATTTTTTTATCTATTGCTGAGATGGCCTATTATAGCACCCAGAAAAAGCAGAAAATCATTCAGCATTCTATTCATATCATGCCTTAATACATAACCATTGGATGGTTTGATGGAGCAACGCAAAGGAATGGGGAACAAAGTGGAGCGGGGGGTGTTATAAAACTCAATGATCATATTGAATACAGGTGGACTCTTAACTGTGGTGGAGGCACTAACACAAGAGTTGAACTTATGGGCGCATGGGTTGTTCTTACCTTGGCACAAAGACTATCTATCACAGATATCCATGTCATTGGAGATTCCAAAATTATTATTGATTGGCTCAATAATATTGGTTCACTACAGGTCATTACCATAGAATGTTGGAAAGATTGGGTAAGGGATCTCATCAAACATTTTTATGTCATCACTTTCACCCATGTTTACAAAGATGAAAATCAAGAAGCTGATACATTATCAAAAAAATCTCTATCTGAGCGCCCTGGAGCTATTGCATACAACCAGTGGAATGATGGTCAAGAGGGACCAAATTTTTTTATTAAGATGTTCTAGTTTTCCTAAAATTGTCTTAAGTATGTATGAGAATTTTTTGATGTTTTGGGGTATGTATGTAATGTCGAAAACTTATTTACATAAGTTCTTGACTTCATGGATTTGTCAGACAGTTAGCTTAGTTTATCTGAGCAGTCACATTAGTAACTCAGTGGTATCTAGAGTCTTTTGGTTACGAGTTTTGTTATGTAAAGATGATGGCGGTGATGGCAAAAGGCATGGCCTTCTTATGTAATGTGAACATGTCTATGTGTACTGATTATATATCTTAATATAATATATAATTTTCTTGTAGAAAAAAAAAAACATATCACTAAATGAAAATCAATTATAATAAAAATAAGCCCCGGATGGGGTGCCACGCGGTCATGAGGAGACAGCTGGAGGCGCACTTGGCCTCGACTTAAATGCCGAGGGCCACCACCCACAAGCCAGCATTGACAATGGGGGACGACCTCTGCAGCAAACTTAAGGTGATGGTACGCCCCCCTCGCGCGTTCATTTACAGCGCTATCGGGACGGGAGGGATTAAGTGTTGGCAAATGGTTTCGGTTCCGGTTTATATGATTTCTCTCTCGGCAGAACAGAGTAAGGTTGCACCTGCCCCGGCTCCAATTCTTGCTGGATCGCTATGGTGCAGCCCAGCTCCTTTCGTGCTCAGACTCCCAGCATTTTCGGTGGGTCCTTCTACGTCTGATTCAAAAGAGGATAAGCCTGTCTGTGTCCTGCAAATCAATTTAATTGTGCCTTGGCTCACCTGCTTTTTACTATACTTGCTCCACTCGCTCCCCATGGCCAGGAAGAGGGGAAAACCGCGCCGTGGCGCAGCCTGGGATGCTCGCAAAGCTCAAAGACGTCGGAGAGAGCAGCTGGAACGGGCCTTAGCTCTGGCGACCTCCATCATAAGGAAAAAAGTAAAGGAAGAGAAGAGGGCGCTCCTCGCCACCATCGCAGAACCACGCGCCGGTTGCAGCCGAGACAAGCAGGATGCTGGTTTGGAGGAGGTTTTTCCACCCTGCGTTGTAATGGAAGACCCGACCATGGAGGACTTGACGCTCATGGAAAAGACTGAGGYGACTCTTCAGGAGAAGTGCACCCCCACTCCGGTTCAGGACGACTACATCCCTGGCTGCATAGTGGAAGAAATTCCATGGCCTGGTGATGACATTGTTAACAGTCATGATTCTCAGGCGAAGGATGCTGAAGGGGTGAGCGCAAAGGTGGCTGGGGAGCAGCGAGAGGGCGAAGCTGGTGTGGAAGCAGCGACGGGCACGTTGGATTCGAGTGGCAGCTTGCATGGGTCTCTTCTCCGGAACGAGCACCTGGCTCTTGTGCTTGACCTTCGTGACCACTTGTCTAATGTGGAGTTCCGGGTGTGCACCATGGGACAGAGTTTGAACATGCTCCTGGACGCTTTCTCCAACGCGCCAGCTAAGCGGAAATGCCCACTCTGCGCGCAAGCTTTTGTCATCCCGGCTGAGTGGCAGAAGGACGGGGACAACGGGCCACCTGGCATATAGGTTTTTATGTTCTTGGTTCCTAGTTTACTCTGTTATTGTCTTATGTACATTTGGACTGTAGGCATCTGTCCTGGTTTCCTTCGGGCAAGACAGATGCTACAATGTTTAAGTTTCATTTTGCTACTTGGTTTTACATTTTCTCATGCTACTCTGTTTTACCTATGCTGGTTTCCGATCATCGGCAACATTTTTGGTAATTCTAAGCATACTTCTCTGTACATTTTGCAAAAGCTTTTTGCCTCTGTAATATAGCAGGGTCTCCCCCTTTTTTATTTAAAAAAAAAATTATAATAAAAATAAAACTTTCATTTCCTCTTTTCAACATATCATTAAATGAAAATAAATTATAATAAAAATAAATTTTTCATTAAACAGTTTAACTCTATCTACTCACCCATAAACCAAAACCTCTTCACACAATATATATATATACCTTAAACATTAAAATACAATATAATATCAACAATTTTTTTAAAATAAACCAAAATATGTTCAAAGAAACCAAAACTTATTCATTTCACACTTTAAATTAAACCAAAATTTCCTCCTTTCACACCTTTATTGCCTTTGAAATAAACCAAAATTTACACTTTAAAAATAAACCAAAAGTTAAACCAAAATTTCCTGCTTTCACACCTTTATTGCCTTTGAAATAAACCAAAATTTACACTTTAAAATAAACCAAAAGTTACTACTTTCACACTTTTATTGCCAGAGTAAGTGAGACAAGAGGTATCGTCTGCATCACGTTTTAAAAACATATTTTTTAAATTCGTATGCATTTGAAATTCCTTTACCCACGAATAACAATCATTGATTTAGATATTTTAAAATACCTAAAAATTAGCTTTATTCTTACATCAGTCCTCTTTAATAATAAAGAAAATCATCTAAAATATTTAATCAAAGTGACATTAATAGAATTGATATGTGTGAAAATAAATATTGATGGTCATAATTAATAATTAATAATTACACATCATATATTTTTTTTATTTTTTTAAATTAATGTAAAATTATATAAAAATAAATTGTCTAATTATAATTAACAACCAATCACAAAATATAAATTTTTATTTAGAAAAAAATAAAATTTATTTTTCAATTTAAAAAATAATCAATTTAATAGATAAATTCTTAGAAACTTAATAAAATTTTATGTTTTTTTTTCCAATAAATGGGAAATATATTAAAAAGTGTGGATAAATATATGTCATGAGAAACCTAAACCTTCGAGAAGTAAATTCTTTGAATCTTGGAAATCCTAAAACAAAATTGGTGTTCATAGAGTTTCCACCTTCCCTGGCTATACTGCAATGATTGTATTTCACAGAATACAATCTATAAAATACTCTGTTGATATATAACGAAAAGCAAAACATAATATCTGAATTTTAAAAGAACTCAGCTACCCGGTTCCATTTTGATCTTTCAATTGCCTTGTTGCTCCCAAATTCAGTCTAGATGGGGCTCGTTGAGGTCTGGAATTTGGTTGACTGTGACTGAATTTACATTCTTGGGCGCTCCATGGGTGCTTTCCGGTGTGCTTGCCTGCTGATGAGTTCGTTCAAGATGATCCAAATGACTCTGCATTATCTCCAAATTGTTGTGCTTCTCTTCAATCTGACTCCTATGGGCATAACTTTCATCTTGCAGCCTTTCAATAAGGTGTTGGTGTTGAGAGAGGGTTTCAAGTTTGAATGTTAGAGTGGATTTGAGCACTCCCATCTGAATTTGCATTCTTTGGCAGCCCACACATTCCTCCTCGGGGTCCAGTTGAGCAGAACCAGCTAGAAAACCCTTAACACCCTGCAAATGCATTAACTCTGGTGCACTTTGATTCCTCTGGGAATTTTCCATGCTGCTAAGGGGGACGCAAAGCTACAGCGAAATGGATTTCCTGTGGATTGGGAAAAAGAAGGGTGGAGCCGAAATCAACAGAGACCACGGAGTTAAGGTTTGGGCGGGGCAAGGACAAGGTGGAGGGCGAGGTGGTGGGAGGGTCAAGGAGTAATGAGGAGGAGCCCAGAAACTCTGGGAGGAAAAACGCTAAGATACAATCGAGACAGAGCATCCTAAGCAGTTTAAGGGGAACACAAGTCAGGAATGGCTAACCAATACCACAAATAGACTTTTCCCTTGCAAGGAAAAGTACTGGATGAAATTCCCCCATGTAATGATCAATGTTGAGTTTGTGTCAAACAAAAAAGTCACAAAATCTACCCGGTGCGATGTACCTGAGGCCTCTATATCCGCGGGCTTGGGTCTGAACCTATTGTCACTCGGGAAAACCACCTGCGCATCTGGGTTGTTACGAGCACGATCCATATGTGTCAGAGCCTTCCTCCCTTGTTTTCCCACAAGCTTGAATGAACGAAATAACTGGCCACCCAAAACCATAATGAGGCCATCACATGAATTGTTAACCACAGTTGTACTTGGTCAATGAGACGTCGAATTTTCACTTGCCACCTATCTGCTCCACCATTCTCCACTATCGTTGGCCTACTCCACCTGCTCCACATGCCTGCTCCACCTGTCCCCTTTTGCGTTGGAGCTCCAAGTGGCTCTTCCTCTAACCTTTGCGCATTGGCTCCCAGTCTTATGTCGCATTAGGATAAGGGGGCTAAGGCTTCAACACCCTCTGCTCCTAAGATTCCAGGAGGTTTCTTGATTGCTTGATTCACCAATTTGTCTACTATCGTGTTGTTTTCCCTCAGAATGTGAAAGAATGTTGGCTTGAGGGACTTTGAGTCTACACATATTCGATCAATTATTCTTTTAAGACTCAAATTTTGGGGGTCTGTTCCCTGGACTATCAACCTTATGAATGTCTCTGAGTCACCTATAACATTCAAATTAGAAATTTGGCGGGTATTTTCTAGTTGGAGTCATTTGAGTAATGCATAAGCCTCTGCTTTATTGCTGGTGTCGTTCCCAATATTCCAATTGTAATTAAAAAAAAAAAAAAACCTTCGGGTTGGTAGAGAACCCCACTCACCCCACCCCCCGCTCACTTGCCTCCCCTAGGTTTTCCTTTAAAGCGCCATCAAAAGAAAGTGTATGAGCCAATTGATTTTGAATCCATTCATCTATGCTATGGAGAGTATGAAGTTGCCAATACGATCTTTGCACAGAATGAGAATTTTTACCAGATTGAAGGCTAAAGTTTGTGATCCAATCCTTTTCTGGGATACTCCAGATGGAAGAATCTTCTATGTTCAGTGATTTAATGTGCATTACCTCTAAGAGAAGAATTTGGCCTTGCCAGCAACACTTTTGGGAAGGTATCTTTTTCCCTGGAAGATTTGTTTGTTTCGTGCTAGCTAGATATGCTAGCAAATGTACTTGGGGAGAGACCTCCACAATGTTTTGAAGATTGGTTTTCCCCGAAAGGTGCCCTAGTAGAAATTTTCCCAATTTCCCAAGCAAGGGTTTAGATAACAAGGCCATTGTAGTGTCCCCAAGGCTGAGCCCCGTTGTAAACCAAGTTCTGAAAGGAATTGTGATTAAGAGCGATTAAACCTTAGTAGCAGAAAAGGTGTGCTACAGTTTGGTATCAAAGCCAAGGTTTCGACACTGAGCCTAGATGGGCCAGTGGAGAGGTCTTTGGACTGAGAATGCGAGGGGAAATTGGGTCTGGAAGGCCAATTTTGTACCCTGGTTTGATCCAAAATGTCAAGGAGTTACTTGACGAGTTTTAAAGCTCAAGAGGTATAGCAGTGTTATGAAACCGTAGCCAGTGTGGTATGAGTCCACAAGGAGAGAGGACTCCACACTAGTGTGGTGTGTATCTGTGTTTATTCCGGGATAGCCAGTACATCCCCTGTCTGAATAGTTCGAACCTGCATTGACCCCTGCATGAATTGTTTGTCACACATCCCCGACAACCAGAGCGTGAGTCTATCCTGTGTTGGCGGATTGGGAAATAAGAAGTGACCTGCCATTGTTGAACCTGTTAGAAATCCCGTGTCTGTTTTCCCCATGGGTTGTTGTGACCACGCAGTGCTAGACTGTGTGGGGTCTTGTTGGCCAGTGGTACAACGCTCTCTCTCCAGGTGAGAGAGGTGATTGAGGTTGGTAGAACAGGTTGTTGGCCTGTGAGCGACTCTCTCCAGGTGAGCGACTCTCTCCAGGTGAGAGAGTGTGCGGAGGAAGGAGAGGACTCCTGGAAAGAACCATGTAGCTGCCACAGAGCCCGAAGACTTCTGGTCCGACCTGTTCCTGTAACCCAAGGCAAGGGAGATTAGCAGCCGAAGGACTTTCCAGGTGACAGAGAAGGTGTATTCTCCCAGGGTGGAATAGGCATGTGGGGAATGAGGGTCTGTGGGCAGTGAGCGTGGGAGGTTCCTGGGAGAGAATTCCTTCCTTGTGGTTGTGTGTTGTTTTCCCTATAACCTCAGCTAGCCTAGTATTCCTTGTCTTGGGGTGGAGCTT
>SNQJ01S0038229.1:0-53458 GCA_010110895.2 Picea sitchensis | reverse complement strand
CATCAAGGGAATCATATCAATCAATTACTTGACATCAACCAATGACATCAATCAAACCAAACCATTTACATCAATGACATATGATCCAACAATCTCCCAAGTAATCAAACCATTGGCATCAATGACAACATGATCCAACAAAGTGTCTACGCATACTTCCACTGTGAATAGTCACAACTTGTACAACGTCACTCTTCACTACTAACGTCAAATATGTTAGAATTAATGCTTACTTTAGAGTTTGTTGGAGATTGTTGAAATATTCTCTCAACCTCTATCTCCAAGTTTGGAATAAGTTGGATCTTACAACATCTATATAATGTATTGTATCTAAGTTTGAATAACGCAATAAAAAGTGTGTAAGTGATTTGTACGTGCAGTATTATTTCCAAGATGGTATCAGAGTTGGTAGCTCTGGGCGTAACTCCCTCATGGAGTAAGTTAAGTTTGTAGTAAAAGCATTTTTCCTGAGTATAAATTTTAGTTAGACATGATACATGAGCAAGTTTGTAGTACAAGAATATTTTCCTGGCATAAATTTCAATTAGACATGATATATTAGTAGAGTTCTAGAATATGTTTTGAGCTTCATGTATAGTGCAACAATATATTATGGATTTTTCCCATTTCTAATTCTAAATCCATTCTAAAAATCTAAAAATGGAACAAAATTCCAATCGAATCGAAACTATTATAATTTCTTATATCACCATATTCGATTCAGAACAGTTAATGATCCATATGGATGTCGGTGGCCTCCCACCTATTCCAACTGGCTCATTTTAGCAGTTTTCCACTTTGGCAGTTTTTTCCTAGTTTTCGGGTCCCTGACTTCCGGGGCCATTTTGAGGCCCCAAAAAATGTTTTTAGGGCTCGCCATAGTCAAACTGTAGACAAGGATAGAGTCTAACAGTAACATGTGTATTCCTTAGATATACCTTTCCAATGAGCTATCGTGCGCCTAAAACAGAGATCGTATGCAAAAGTTACAACCCCGGGTAGTTGATGTACTAACTTAACCAAACGGGGCCCACATGACTTTTGGCGCTTCATCTCCTAGGGTTAGGTTTTTGGATGTCTAGGGGTTTTGACATTCATGTTTATTGTAAAAATTCCTTTAGAGCCTCTTTGTAATGATCTTCTTATGAATGAGCGCAATCGTCACATCTCTTCTCAGAGATAAGTTGCCACCATTCTAGCAAGCTTGTTTTTCGCTGCATTTTACAATTTCAGCTTATTTCCTTATTGAATAGAAACCAGTTTTACTATATATCTGTTATTTTGTGTTAAGCATATTTTGATAATAACCTATATTCATTTCATTCTTCTCATAAAACCTAGATCAGTGGTATCATAGCAGTCTGCTCCTTGTCGTTCTTAATGCATGTCCCCAATGAGGTCAAGGTACAAAGAATTAGGTCTCGAGCTTGTTTCTCTTGAGGACAAAAGCTCTCTCACGCCCAAGTGACCTCTCATGGTAGGAGAAAATAAAGACGATGGGACAAGGGATCCCTTCAAAATGTTGCTCGAGGAATCCCTCACGCAACAGAGGAATGAGATGATGGATAATTTTGCGCAAATCCTTCGGGGGCTACCAACAGACGATGCATATTCTTCAAATGGAGGCGCCATCCCCTTTAAGGTACAAATCAACTTCGATATTCCTATATTTGAAGGTCATATAGACGCATATGCTATAGACAAATGGTTGAATCTGCTAGAAGGGTATTTCTCTGTCCATAACTTCTCGAATAGAGAAAATATTACTTTTTCACTCCTCAAAGTTGTTCCCCATGTCAAAGATTGGTGGGAAAATTTCTACAAGCAGAAGGAAACAAAGGAACCCTCATTATTTACAGTTGTGGTCACTTGGGAGTCCTTCAGGGATGCTATTAAGGAACAATACTACCTTGTTAGAAGTTATGACGAATTGTACACAAAATGGACCACACTACGACAAGAAAGAGACCAAGCAGTGCCCAAGTTCACAAATATCTTCCATACCTTGCGCACCAAGCTGGGTATCAAAGATTCTGAGTGACATCTGGTGCTCAAGTATCCCGACAGTCTGCATAGATACATTCAGGTCGAAATAGAATTTCTGGACATCTCATCCTTAGACGTAGCCTACCGATATGTCGTCAAAATAGAGAAAAAGCTCAAACAAAAGACACGATAATTTGGGTCTGGGAACCCCTCACAGCAAAAGCCAGGAAAGTGTGGCCCCAACCCGTTGAACAAAGGATAGAGAAAATACGGACCACCTCAAGACTACCATTCTAGGTTGCAAGCAAAGAAGGACACCAAAAATAAAAAGAAAGATATCGGGAAGTGGTGCAACTTCCATAAGAGCCCCTAGCATAAAATTGTTGATTGTCGCTTGAAGCAGTCGTTGGTGGTTGAGGTGAAATCCTCTTAATCAAATGTGGGTTCTGACTCTGAGTCAAATTCAGAAAGGAGGAGACATATCATTGACACAGAACCTACTGCTACTGTTGCTACCACCAAGCTCCAGCCCAGTGAACCAGACGAACTAGAGGAAGGCGAGCACCTTTTCCATTCACAGATGTGGGTGAAGGGTACCCTGTTGCACTTCATCGTTCATAGCGATAGCCAGAAGAACCTCATTTCAGTAGAGGTTTTCAAGCGACTCGCCTTTCCAAAAATGCCACACCCACAACCCTACACCATTGAATGGCTCCACCAAGGAAGAGACATCCAGTTAAACCAACAATGTCTCCTGTCATATGACATCAAGCTCTTCAAAGACGAGGTATTGTGTGATGTTTCCCCTCTCAAATTTTGTAATGTTCTTTTGGTCCAACCATATTTATGGAAATGCGATCTTGTATATGAGTCTGGTCCTCAGAGTCTTATTATTACTTTGAACAAGAAATTGTACAGGATACAAAAGGCAATCCCACCTAGTGTTATTTCCTTTATCTCTTCCAAGCAATACAGGAAGGTCATCTCTCATACAAAGAAGTCTGTCTTCTTCGTGATTCACTCTTAGAATCAGCAAAAGATCGCAACCACATCCAGGTTCTTCGCAACCGACCTCTCCACATAGCAGAAGCAAGTGGAAGGTCATGGAAGAATACTCAGATATCTTCTCCTCACCTACAGGGGTACCTCTACACTGTCAGGTCAAGCACCCCATCGATCTGACCCCCGACACACCGCTTCCCAATGGGCCAGCCTACCGCCGCTCTCTGCTAGAGAATGAGGAGATCAAGCAGAAGATCTAAGAACTTCTCCACAAGGGGCACATCGATCCCATTTCATCACCTTGTGGGAGCCCAATTGTGTTGGTACAGAAGAAATATGGAACCTGGCAACTCTGCATTGATTACTGAGCCCTGAATAAAATCACAGTTAGAAACTGATACACGATTCCTAGAATCAATGACCTCCTTGATCAACTCATGGGAGAAAAATACTTCAGTAAGATTGATCTAAAGTCTGGCTACCACCATGTCCCAATAGAATAAACAGATGTATGGAAGACCACCTTCAAGTCAAAGGAAGTTATTTTTTAATGGTTGGTCATGCCCTTTGGTTTGAAAAATTCTCTAGCCACTTTCATGAGGATGATGGACGATATCCTACGACCATTCACCAATAATTTTGTAGTGGTGTATCTGGATGACATTCTCATTTACAACAAGACTTGGGAAGAACACTTGCAACATATTTAGTAGGATCTGCACACCCTGCGGCACCAAAAGCTATAGGCCAACTTGGAAAAATGCTCCTTCGGCATGGACAGGGTCCATTACCCGGGATACATCATTGATCTGCATGGTGTACATGTGGATCCAATCAAGATCCAATTCATCCATGACTTTCCAGCCCCATCCACACTCATTGAGCTTCAAATATTCTTGTGCCTTGTCAATTTCTACCGTAGGTTCATGTTGGGATTCTCCCATATTGCATGGGCCCTCAACCAAGTAACCAGGGGTGGTGGTAAGGATAAATTTGTGTGGGGTCGGTCTCAACAACAAGTGTTCAATGATTCAAAGCAACGTTTGTACTCAGCCCCAGTACTTTCACTACCAGACCTACAACAACCCTTTGAGATCGAGACAGATGCTTCAGACTATGTTGTGGGCGTTGTTCTCACTCAGCACAACCACCCCGTGGCCTATCATAGTGAGACACTATCAAATGATGTTCGTAAGTACCCTACTTACGACAAAGAAATGTACTCCATTTTGCAAGCCTACCGCCAGTGGAGACATTACATTCTTGGGAAGGAGACAATCATCCACACTAATCATAAGCCATTACAGTTCATGCAGACACAAGGCAAATTGTAGCAATTCCACATAAACATCAAGTATAAAACAAGAAGCACCAGCCACGTCGTTGATTGCCTCAGCAAACCGTCAGTCGTGGCACTCACCATAGTGTTAGAGTCTAGCAGACATGAGACCTATGGATGGATCCAACTCTATGAGACAGACTCAGACTTCGCCACCACCTACCAAATGTTGGGCGCAAACACAGTTGTTGCTAATTTCCATCTTCAAGATGGTTTGTTGTGCCATGTAATGTCCCTTTCCAAATAGGATCTCCAGAGAGGAGGATTAATGGTCTAAACCACCCCGTTAGACTATAGCCAAGGATAGAAAGGGGTAAAAAGGGTTACTTGAGGTCACTTCAGTCAAAGGTGTTATATTCGGAAATTGACATTGAGCTAAAAGTGGTTAAAAGCGCTTTTAAGTCAATTTGAGCTAAAAATAGAATATAGGAGCTAAAATTAGAAGTCAAAAACGAATTAGGGTTTCATCAGTGAATTAGGGTTTTGGGAAGCTATAAGTGAAGGTTCAGTGACCTAATTTATCATTATGTAGATTTTGAATTGTCATTAAGGATAGAGGTGCATCTCAGGAGAGATAGTTCAGTGGATTCCAAGAGGAAGACACTAGTTGGTTGATTTCAGTGTTGAGAGACACACCCTAGTCACCAAGACGATCATAGAGGTCTTCCATCATTCTTCAGCAATTGTTACACAGGTTCCAACAACATGGGCACACTTATTCAGGGTGAGGACACAACTTCTGAGGAGGTTCAGTGGATCGACTTGTCCCATCCAGGGAGATTTCATAGATTCCCCTCTGAACCAGTTGAGAGGAAGGAAAGGCACATATTTTTCATGGCTCCTCGTTAGATTCCAACGAAGGAATCATCTGGGGTGCATTTTCCAGACATTGGGAGTGCGACACTTTGGGCAGACACATCCGGGGTTCCCGAGCGATCATCAGATTAGATCCAGGGAAACCCCTCTGACCCATTTCACAGTAGATTGAGGCGATCATTTAGAGACACATCTCAGTCGACTCTGATGGTGGAATCACTAGGGCCCAATTTTCCAGTGAGAGAGGGGAGAATTCCCCCAAGGGGATCCATCTAGGGTCCAGACACACCAATAGAAAGGTCGATTAGTCACCAGGACTGAGAGATAGAGCAGGGCACACCATTTAGGACAGTTTCCAGGCCATTCTGATAGGTTTAGCCACCAGGGAAAACTTTCTGGACTTTCAACAATTACCGTACGAGTTGCCATAGTTCCATCTCATCCATTGATCCTGTAGTGCTCATCTATTATCAGGTATTATTATTTAGTTTGCTTAGTGTATTCTAACTAAGATCCTTTTGTCATTTTATCTAGCCAAGTGATTTATTTTTATTCAGTCGCATTCGACATTGTACTCACAGAGATATCATAATATAAGATTTGTAGTCTTTTGTCTCATTTATCATCTATATAGTCATTTATATGTTGTAACAATTAATTATCTATAGTAGATACATTAGATTATCAGTGTTTCCCATACTAGCCAAGTTAGGAACGTTACAGTGGTATCAGAGCTTTAGTCCTGTCAGCCTGTGACTAAAGATGATGAGTGCAGAAGAGGACCCAAAGGGTCATGAGCATGTAGGTGATGAATATGTCACTTACAAAAGACACAATGAGGGAAGACCTGGATCTGGTTTCCCCCCTTTTCCTCCTAGTTGAGAGGAAGAGGAAGAGCAACAGAGGGAATCAGAGAGAAGGGTTGAGCATGAGGTGGAGAGGATGTTAGGAGACAGATATGAGAGACCAAAGGGAAGTGGTAAGGCCCCCATGGACCCATAAGCATCCTTCATGCAGTTACTCAACAATCTGGTAGTCAATCAGTAGGCCATGACTCAGTCCTTGGTGAAGATGGCCAATAAACTGGCCATAGTAGGCACCTTGGGCACACAAGCCCCACATGCAGCACAAGGAAACTTAGGGGCAGGCAGTAGAGCCCAGTCTCCTACTCAGACATACACCTCTTTGTGTAGGATTCCCAGGCCATTATTCCCCAGTTTCCAGAGGGAAACTCCACTAGCAGCACAACAGTCGATAAAATAGAGGTCGCCCACTCAGGCGGAGGACATTGAAGAGTATAGGAGGGAGTATGCAGCGTTGGTCTGTGACTTCCATTAGGACATGAACCTGGTTGAGTATTGTGGAATCGGAGTCAGGAACCGGCTCAAAGAGCCACAAAGAGGAGGACAACAACATCAGCAGGGGAATAATATTGATTTCATCCAGAAAGTTGGTAAACTCGCCATACCTTCTTTTGATGGATTGTCCAGATGCATCGCTAGAGCTTGGGTACAAAAGCTAGACACATACTACAAGCTCAACCAGATAACTAAGACAGAGGCCATCAATTTCGCTACCCTACACTTGGAGGGTGAGGCACACGAGTGGTGGCATCATGGATTGGCGACGTTGGGTCACAGTCACATCACCTCCTACAAGGAGTTCATAGAGAGACTCATGGACCGGTTTGACAAGAGGGATCCCGAGATCCACTTCAAGGATCTAGCCTAGTTGAGACAAACTGGCACAATAGAGGCCTTCATCATAGAGTTTCGACGGGTAGTAGTGGAAATGACAGTTATATCAAAGCCTAGGTTGATCATATTATTCACAGAGGGACTCACAGATACTATGAGAGGATGGGTAAATGCATACAATCCTTAGACCGAGCAGCAACCCATTCGCCTCTTCAGTTGTCTTAGTTCTGAAGAAGGATGGCACCATGAGGATGTGCATTGATTATTGGGCCTTGAACAAGAAAACCATCAAGAATCAATATCCTATCCCACACATTAACGAATTGATGGATGAACTGCATGGGGCAGTTTTCTTCTCAAATATTGATCTACGCTCTGGGTATCATCAGATCAGCATCTGAACACAGGACATAAAGAAGACGACATTTCGATGTCACTTTGGACATTTCGAGTTTCTGGTTATGCCATTTGGGCTAACCAATGCACCATCTACATTTCAGTCTTTCATGAACCACATATTCAAGGATCAGTTGAGGAAATCAGTCTTGGTTTTCTTTGACGACATCTTGGTCTACAACAAGACACGGCATGAGCATATGAGGCACTTGGATGAGGTATTGAGCATCATGGAGGCATAGTCATTATACGCCAAAGATTCCAAGTGTGAGTTCGATATGATAGAGCTACTTTACTTGGGCCACATCATTAGTGCACAAGGGGTACAGGTACACTAGGAGAAGATCAGGGCCATTCTGGATTGGCCAACGCCCAGGAACGTGACAGAGTTGAGGAGTTTCTTCGAGCTATGCAACTATTACAGGTGGATTGTCCGGGTTTTTTCTCAGCTTGGAGAACCACTAATGAATCTTACCAATCATGGGGATTTCATCTGGACTGAGGAGTCACAAAAATCCTTTGATCACATGAAGGAAATCATGGGAACTTGTCCATTTTTAGCATTACCAAACTTCACCTTGCCATTTGTACTAGAGTGTGACACATCCAACGAGGGTATTGGGGAAGTTTTGATGTAGGGAGGATACCCCATTGTATTTGAGAGAAGGAATCTCAGTCAGACTGAGAGGTTTTACTCCATTTGTGACAAGGAAATGCTGGAAATCATGCATGCCTTGACTAAATTCAAACAATATTTGGTGGGCAACAAATTCGTGGTCAAGACATATCACAACAACTTGAAGTATTTCCTTGAGTAGAAGGACCTCAGTGTGCACCAACATAAATGGGTGACGAAGGTACAATCATTTGAATTCGACATAGAGTGTGTCAAGGGGAAGAAGAACATTGTGGTTGATGCACTATCGAGGAGACTTGCGACATGTTCTTTGATGGAGATTTCAACAAAATGGAAATCCCACTTGTTAGTGGAATATTCCAATAAAAGGTTCTCTTGTGAGGTTATGGATGGGAAGATACAGTATGACAGGTATAGGGTCATTGGCGATGTCATATTCTACAAGGACATAGTCTACTTAGTGCCAAATGTGAGGCTCAAGAAGAAGATCCTCACAACAGTTCATGATTCACCACTAACAGGCCATCATGGGTTTTTCAAAACCTACAAACAGATCAGGGAGAGGTTCTCATGGAAGGGAATAAAACAGGATGTTTTGAGACAAATCAGTGAGTTTGTGAGTTTCCAGCAGAACAATTCAGAGCATACTCTTCCAGCAGGGTTACTTCAGCCACTCCCCATTCCAGACCAGAAATGGGAAAGCATATCGATGGATTCATCACAGGGCTACCCAAGGTCCAAGGTAAGGACTATATCTATGTAGTGGTCAACATGTTGACCAAGTTTTCTCACTTCTATGCGATACCGACAGAGTACAACGCAGTTCAGGTAGTCGATCTCTTCTTCAGGGAGGTCTTCAGACTTCATGGGTTGCCTAAGAACATCATCAGTGATAGGGACAGTCAGTTGATTGGGGCATTCTGGAGAGATTTGTTTAGATTGGTGGGGACAGAGCTGACACCCAACACCAGCTACCACCCTCAGATAGATGGGTAGACTAATATCGTCAACCAGTGGGTTGAAGGATATTTGAGGAACTATGTAGGTGAACAACATAGAACATGGGTCAAGTGGATACATTTAGGAGAGCATTGCTACAACACCACTTTCCACATGTCCATTTGTATGACACCCTTCCGAGAATTGTACGGATATGATTCTCCCACTTTGGTAGACTTGGTTTTCGGGGAGAGCATAGCTCCCAAGGCCAAGGATTGGATCATAGAGATTCAGGAGATTCTCAAGTTTTTGAAAGAGAATTTGCATATGGAACAGAACTGACAAAATATGATTGTGGATAGGCACATGATAGAGTGAAACTTTGAGGTTGGGGATCTAGTTTTCTTGAGACTCCAACCTTATAGAAAGTCATCTTTGAAGAAGAGTGGGGCCAAGAATCTCAAGCCCAGATTTATGGCCCTTACAAGATCATGCGTTGAGTAGGTGAGGTTCTTATGAGATAAAGATTCTAGAGGGGAGTAAGATTCATAACATGTACCACGTATCTTGCCTCAAAAAAGGAAGTGGGACAATTCATTAGCACATTAGAGGATATTCCCCCATTGAATGAGGAGTCATAGTTGGAGTTGGTTCCAGAGGAGGTACTGGAGTTCCAGGAGCGAAAACTGAGGAGCAGGATCATCAGAGAGTGTTTGATCAGATGGAGATGGATTTTAGTAGAGGATGCTACTTGGGAGAGTGAGCAGGTGTTGCAACACCCTGGATTGGTATTTCTTGAGGACAAGCAATTTCGGGAAGGGAGGATTGTAATATCCCTTTCTAAATAGGAGCTCCATAGAGGAGGCTTAATAGTCTAAACCACCCCATTAGACTACCGATAGGGCCAGAAAGGGGTAAAAATGGTTACTATAGGTCACTCCAGTCAAAGGTGTTATATTTAGAAAGTGACATTGAGCTAAAAGTGGCTAAAAGCACTTTTAAGTCAATTTGATCTAAAAATAGAATAAACGATCTAAAATTAGAAGTCAACAATGAATTAGGGTTTCAACAATGAATTAGGGTTTCAAGCAACTATAAGAGAAGGTTCAACGACCTAATTCATCATTATGTAGATTTTGACTTGTCATTGAGGAGAGAGGCGCATCTCAAGAGAGATAGTTCAGTGGATTCTAGGAGTAAGATACTGGTTGGTTGATTTCGGTGTTGAGAGACACACCCTAGTCACTTGGAAGATCACATAGGTCTTCCATCATTCTTCAACAATAATTACATAGGTTCCAGCAGCAAGGGTGCACTTATTCAGGGTGAGGGCACAACTTCCGAGGAGGTTTAGTGGATCTCCTTGTCCCATCCAAGGAGAGTTCAGAGATTCCCCTCCGACCCAGTTGAGAGGAAGGAAAGGCACATATTTTTCGTAGTTCCTCATCAGATTCCAGCATAGGAATCATCTGGTGTGCATTTTCCAAACATTGGGAGTGCGACACTTTGGGTGAACACATCCAAGGTTCCTGAGCGATCATCAGATCAGATCCAGGGAAACCCTTCCAACCCATTTCACAGTAGGACAAGGCGATCATTTAGAGACACATCTCAACCAATTCCAATGGTGGAATCACTAGGGTGTAGTTTTCCAGTGAGAGAGGGGAGCATTCCCCAAGGGGGATCCATCCGGGGTCTAGAAACACTAGCAGAGGGGTCGATCAGTCACCGAGACTGAGATCTAGAGCAGGGCACACCATTTGGGACAATTTTCAGGCCATTCTGAGAATTTTACCCACCAGGGTGAACTTTTCGGACTTTTAGTAGTTACCGTGCAAGCTACCATAGTTCCAGCTCATCCATTGATCTCGTACTGGTCATCTATTATCAGATATTATCATTTAGTTTTCTTATTGTATTCCGGCTAATATCCTTTTGTCATTTGATCTAGCCGAGTGATTCATTTTTATTCAACCACATTAGACATTGTACTCATAGAGATATCATAATATAATATTTATAGTCTTTTGTCTCATTTATCATCTATATAGTCATTTATATGTTGTAACAATGAATTATCTACAGTATATACATCATATTATCAGTGTTTCCAAGACTAACCAAGTTAGGAACATTACATGCCATCTAGGCCATATCCGTGTTCCATCAAGCGAGCGAGCGAAGTTGATCTGGGAATCCCACTATTGTCGGGTGGCAGGACACTTCGGTGTCAAAAAGATAGTGGAAATGTTGCAGAAACATTTCTACTGGCCAAAACTTTGACAGGAGGTCAACAAGTATATCAGGTCCTACACTACATGCATTATTTCCAAAACGACCACTAAGAAACATGGCTTGTACACCCCTATGCCTACTCCTGACAAGGCATGGGAATCCATCTCAATGGACTACAGGTTGGGCCTCCCATCCACCAAGAGGGGAAATGACTGGGTTTTTTGGTTGTTGATCGCTTTTCGAAGATGGAGATTGTGGTTGCCTGCAAGAAGAGCATCACAACAGAGGCCACTGCCAAGTTATTCCTTGAATGAGTCTGGGTACATCTTGGAATCCCACAAACCATTGTCTCAGATCGAGACAGTCGATTTCTCAACACATTCTGGTCAAGCCTCTAGTCACTACTGGACACCAAGCTCACCAAATCCGCGACCTTCCATCCCCAGACAGATGGCCAAAATGAGGTCATAAATCGAATGATTGTGCATATCCTGCACATGTATAATTCCAAGCACCCTCGTGTTATAAAAATAGGATCGAGGAGCAATAAAATAAAATAAATGCAGAAAAAAAACACAGAAGATACCCAATACAATAGAGACACAGATATACGTGGTTCACCCAATTTGGGCTATGTCCACTAGAGAAATTTCCAGGTCCTTCCTTTATTATTATCTGGCAAATGAAGGGATACAACCTACAACACACCCACTGTAACTTCGTCTTCTTTCTCTCACAATATCCTCACTCAAAATACAATATTTGTAATGATACATAGCCACAATACATTTCCCTCATAAAAGAGGGTTGCCTTCTAGGGAAACAAACCCTAACATAACTTCTACCATCATATATGTGACCTTATAATGAACATTCGAGATTTACTATGAAATTACAATATACATTTACAAGGAAATTTTTCCTTCGGGGCCCTGCTTGCCACCGAACCCCGCAGGGGGAGTAACCCCCCCTGCACTCCCCCGCATGGAGTGTACATTCTTTCGAGGTGTAAAGTATTCATGGGGTATAAACAAGGTTGAAAACAAAGAATTCTGAAACAGGAAGATAATCAGGCTCCACAATCAACACCTCGCACATGGGATGAGAGTCTTCCCTATGTCCAACATAGCTACAATCGAGCCCTGCATAGCTGAACTGGCCACAACCCCTTTTAGGTGGGGTTGGGATTCCAACCATTGGGTTCCATAGATGTTGCACTACCCCTTGTGGTCACCTTGGCCAAATCATCTCCTGATCCAACTGAAGTTGAAAAAACCACTTGGTTCATTGAGCGGATCTAGCACATCTTCCAACAAGTTTAGGACATTCTACAAAAGTCCAATGACAAGTACAAGTTGTGCCATGATCAACATAGGGTGTCGCATAAGTTTCAGGTGGGAGACAAATTTTGGTTGCACTTGTAGAAAGAACGCCTTACAGGACCCCATCGAAAGCTTCTCCCACTCTGTTATGGGTCGTACACCATCACCAAGGTTGTGGGTGATAATGATTTTGCACTCAACATTCCTCCTTTACTTGGATTGCACCCAATGTTCAACATGGATCTCCTTCGACCTTATTTACCACCATTATTGGACACCTCATTGATAACAAAACACCTGACACCAACAAAGCTCAACCCCGATTGCATACAACAAGAATTTAGTGATCATATTGTGGATAAACATGTCAAGGTAACTCACCAACAAAAGATCCAACTTTATTGAGTTGTCAAAGCAGAGCAACTCCTACACCAAGGCAAGTGGCTCACCCGGGGCCAAATTCAACAAACATTTCCTTATCTGATGGGGGCACTCAATGCAATGGATATCATTTCTTCTTAAGGGGGGAAGATTGATCTAGATGGATGTTGGTAGCCTCCCACCTATTTCAACTATCTCATTTTGGTAGTTTTCCAGTTTGGCAGTTCTTTCCTAGTTTTTGGGTCCCTAACTTTCGGGGCCATTTTGAGGCCCTAAACAACATTTTTAGGGCTCTACACAAGTAGACTAAAGACAAAGTCAGATTTTGATGGAAACATGTGTAGTCCTCGAATAGACCTTTCCAATGGGCTATCGTGCACCTAAAACAGATTTCGTATGCAAAAGTTACGACCCCGGGAAGTTGATGTACTAAATTACCCAAACGGGGCTCGCATGACTTTTGGCGCTTCATCTCCAAGGGTTAGGTTTTTGGATGTCTGGTTTTTGACATTCATGTTTATTGTAAAAATTCCTTCAGAGCCTTGTTGTAATGATCTTCTGGCGAATGAGCACAACCGTCACATCTCTTCTCAGAGATAAACTGCCACCATTCGAGCAAGCTTGTTTTCCACTGCATTTTACAGTTTCAGCTTATTTCCTTATTGAATAGAAACCAATTTTATTGTATAACTGTTATTCCGTGTTAAGAAAATTTTGATCAAAATCTATATTCATTTCATTCTTCTCATAAAATCTGGATCAGTTAAGTTAAAAACATAATTGTTAGCATATTCGAACAATACAACATGATTGGATGCCTCCATTACTTTATATATGGGAAAAACTATAATTGGAATAGGTGACAAGGAGTTGGTTTATCCAATCGGCTTGTTGGGATTTACTTAGAAATAATATTTCACGTACTAAACACTCACACACTTTTGATTGCATTATTCAAACTCAAATACAATACATTATATAGATGTTGTGAGATACAATTTATTCCAAACTTGGAGATAGAGGTTGACAGAATATCTCAACAATCTCCAACAAACTCTAAAGTAATCATTAATTCTAACACCCTCCCTTAATGCTTTCACAACAAATAAAAATATTGAAATCACACAAAAGTATTTTTGGACTCCTATCTTTGTCTGGTCTAATTTTCATTAGCATTTATATCCACTTTTGAACTCTTGTAGACTACACTCCTTCTCAACAGTTCATTTCGAGTTGTCACTTCATCCATTAAACATACAGTTGCTTCTGACCATCCATAACATATTTGTAATGACCAACAATTCTTGACATACTTCGAAAAATAGTCTAGATATTGAATCATCATATTGACATACTTCCATCTGTTGAAATATATATCTCGTTGTATTCGCCATTTATATAGGAAAGTTGTCTAGATATTGAATGTATCTAGCAATCAATCATACAACCTAACCTTTTTTACATACACAAGCTCACAAGCATACAAAGATAACCAGTAACCATTGTTCTTGGAGCACCAAAGTACAATAAGAACCACCAATTTATGACAAATTGTAGACATAATCAAACTAGTGATGTGTTCTTGTGGCACTGAAGTATGTCAAGAACCACCAGCTTAAATTATGTTCTATGTTCTATGATTGGTTCTTCATAATTCATTTATTTGTTTCACAAACTAGTAATAAAACTAGTATACTTACAATAATTCAAAAAGTTATCTACTATTAATTAATATAGATGTTAATTTTCATGCAAGTCATCACGATGCCTTTGAGACCTAGCCTTCATTCTAAATAAATGAACTGACATGTGCACATAACCTTCGTTGCTAAGAAGAACTATTTTTTTATTCTTGTAACAAAATGCATGCATGAAGGTCACCTTGTAGAGTGGAGCACCACGTTTGGGGTCATGTATGTCATCTATCACGATTCCCCTGATGTAAACATTGTGCTCGTTGTAGTCGATGATTTTAAACCCTGGATGTCCCTTTTTGTGATAGGCCTAGGATCTGAACACAAAGCCTTCTCCTTTTCTATGTGCATATTGAGGATCAGACCATTGTTTTTCTCTTAAACGAATCAATATTTCAATCTTACCTTGCAAGTGGATAGAGGGGAATTTGAGCTTTAACATTCGTTCCAGACTGACTTCCTCAAAGACTTGGACAAGTAGATTCCAAGCAGTACTAACCAACGACTCTGTGAGCTCCGTCGACTTTTTGTGCATGACTTTGATGGTTAATTTAGCATCTTCCAAGGGCCTTTTGTCAATGAGGATCATAACCTTCTCATCCCACGAGCAGTTTGCATCACCCTTCAGATAGACCCACGCCATGATGTAGTGCGAAGTTCTTTGTATCACCAATTCACATTCTTCAGATCCCAGACAGAAAGTACTATGAGATTCACATCCATATTTCGGAGGTCTTGCCATGGATTATGTATTCACTAGGAGACAATGCTCTAAATGATTTCAAAGAGGCAAAAAACTCACTAAAAAAATTAAATAAAACAATCTACTCTTAGAAATTTTTCCATTTTATCACAGGTTCATGATGTCTTGTTATAACTTTCGCCTCCCCCAAAGCACAATGTTATGTTCCACGATAACCATAATGCACCAAAACTTATATTATTTTGAATTATTTTGTGGATTCATCATGAACTCTATTTCAAGTACAAAATTTTGTTGTCACCAAAACACACTGCCACATTCCACCATCCTCATTTTGTACCATACTTAGAACTTTTTCTAATTTTCACCGTGAGTTGAATTTACTCATTCATTTCATTTGATTATCATGAAAATTATTTCATCCATTTTCTTTGAGATACTTAGTTATTTCTTGATATATCACTTCTCTCTTGACACTTCAATACTTATCCAATTCAACCTTTATCACATGATCAAAGATAATATCACAATTCTTAAGAAATATTTTTCCTTCTTCTCCATCCATCCACTTTGTGATACTTAATCATTTTTTGATATTTTACCGTGGGTCCGTTGGTTTGGATATACTTCACTATCTCTTTGTATACATATATTTCTCTGCCACTCAACGGTGAATTCTTGTCTCTTATTGTCACACTCCCTGAGTAATATTAAATGCAAATCTTACAGAAAATAACAAGTGGTTAAGTATCAAAAGTTCGTTATTAATGGCAACTTTCTCGAGACCATTCTCAATAAAATTAAATTAAATTTCCCTAATCATCCTTTCAAAAAAAGAGCTTCAAGGTACATCCTTTCGAAAAAAGAGCTTCAAGGATATTATGTAAAAATATTTGCTTTGGTATTAACGTTCCTAAATACTGTACATAATCTGCCAAATCCTTAAGCATGATCGACATAAGGAAAGGGATATTTTGTGGAGATACTCTTAATACATTCACACGAGAAGATCCAAAATTTCATTGGTCCAAAGCATACAAACACTATTCTACATTGTTGTTTCCAGAAAAAAATGCTAATGATATTTGGACATCGGGAATTGTCAAAGCAAGGTATGTTCTAGAGGTTTTTTATGTTATAGAGATGGTTTCATGGTGTATAGATAAATACGAGAAAAACCAGAGAATTATTCATTTGTAAGGACAATCTACAATTTCTCTTGCACCTTCAATTTTCAAGAAAATGTTCAGGTAATGAGATCCAATGATTACTTTCAAATTAGATGAAGCCAAAGAGTTCTTGAAGAGTAGAAATGGCAGTTGGAACCTTTTGCAACAATATTTGGAAGACTCAGTGACGACGCTAGAAGATTTATCAATCATACAGGTCAATCAGTGAAGAAATTTGTATCCAGAAATGGCATGGCTCTTTGCTTGTGTTGTTGGAAAAGAATCAATTGTTACAGTTCCTTGCTTAGCTCTATAAATTTTATATTTTTCCATCCATGAGAAGGCAATTTTTGAGTGGTTGAAAAATATTTCTTTTGAAATATCTTTCCAATTATCAAATTTTAAGAAGAAAAAGAAGTTTTATATGTATGCATATTTAATATTTTCTATTCCATATTGTCATTTATTCAAAGGATTGCATTCAACAAAACATGTTAACTGCAAGTTATACCTAGTTCATACATGGTAACCAACTTTATGGAAGCAAAAGGCCATGTATCCTTTCTATGAAGTGTATGATTCATTTTTTTCTTCTTTTAATAAACTCGTGTTTTGACCTGGTACTTCAATACTTTCTTTAGAAGCAACAACTTTTATAGATAAAAAGGGAAGTTTTTGAAGCAATGGAACATTATAGTGTCATTAGGATTTAATGTTCTCGAGAAAGTCCAATTTATCTTCCATTTTATGTACCAGACAAGACATTTGTAATATAAGTATGCAGACAGTACATATTTTGGGCTAATTTCTTTTATGAAAAAAATAAAAAGCAATTTATTTCCTTGTCGTGGAAAATTGGTGAAACAACATTAAAGAATGCTTCAAAAATTGATGAGTATGCATTCCAATTTCATTAGTACAACTTAAAGGTGGAAAATGAGATTAAAGGGTTCGACCCTAATCAATATTTCATGAATCACATGATCTCTGTTAGTTTTAGTGTATCATATGCAAATACCTATTTATTTGAAGAAGAAAGAGATGATGGAAAGAACCCTGAAGCAGTTCCTATTGGAGATATTGAAATTTTTATTAGCACTAGAATGAACCACATAGACATCATGGAAAGGTTGGAAACGAAAGAATCACACGGTCTCATAGTACTTCTCAAAGAAGTGGAACACTCAAACAAAACCCTCAACTTGTAACCCAAGAGCAGAAGAAATCTTTAATTGAAAATGTTTGTGGTGGAGATGACCATGATCCTCCTAAAACTAATCTCAAAAGGCCTCATAAGCTCACAATAACCAGTAAAATAAAAAGGCAGACAAATCAACAGGAAGTATATGAGATTGTACCTGAAATGAATATGCCCTTGAGGACATGGATTTGGATGTGAAAATTGAAGATATAGAGTTTTCGGACGAGGAGCAAAGGATTCAAGAGAGTAAATAAGTTGCAACAGAGATAAAGACACAAGAACCAATCTTCTTTGAAGAAGAATCCTTAATGCTTCATAATTATATATTTGATAAGGACTCAAAGAAATTAATCTCTTAAAGAATTCATTCAAAAGGAAAAAAGGTTAAGGAAAGACAAGTTCATAATTTAACCTGAGCGAATTCCCACCATCAAGAATTGCAAAAATCCATAGAGCTACAAGTGACACCTTGGAAGTTTTAGTGGATGAGATGGAAGTTGAAAATGATATACTCAAATATAGAATTAAAGAATTGGAAAATGCTCCAATGCCACCCCCTATATTTGCAAGTCTGATTGCTACTGTTCAACCTTGGAAAAGCTCTAAATGAACACAAGATTCAAGCTCGAAATTAAAGGGAATATCAAGTTTTCTTACTGTAGTTAGATAGTATGTCGGAGAGAACATAAAGTGGAGAATATCTCTCATTCTATAGGCATGGGAATTGGTGAGTAGATTTGTTTTTGGGGTTCCAGGATTACAAATCTCAGAGAATACCTACATGTTGTTCTCCAAAATGATGAAGGTTTTTATAAGGATGTTGTCATTACATTTTTTTTAAAGGTTTCAAGAATGAATGAACTGAAAATAAAGGAAGAATATTTACCATCCCCTACCCTTATAAAACAATTGAAATATTGTTGGATCAAGAGAATAAAGGTCTTAAAAGAAATATTGGCTAATTGTGACACTTTAAGTGTCAAAAAATGAGAGTTATGCTTGAAGTTGATTGAGTTATACTTGGCAAGAACCACCAAGGAAGTTGAAGATCCAAAATTATTTTTAAATTCTATGCTTGTGACAAGAGAACAATTTGAATAACATTTGCAAATATTGAAGGCTATATCAGCAGAAAAATTTAACAGTTTGACCGAGTACACATAACAAGAAGTCAAAAGTTGGTTGGTAATATATGTTAATAAAAATGAATATATCGAAGACACCTTACACCAACTTTCAATTGACTTTAAGGATCTTGAAAGCACATTATTTGATATTAAAATCAGGAAAGAGATAATCATCACACCTATGAGGGAATACACTAAAAATTGGTTAAAGAAAGATTTAATCAAAATAACTTAATAAGATCAAACAAAAGAGATTGGTATCATTCATGTCACAACAACAAAGGAGAATACAAGAGGAACATCGGCAAACAAATATAGAAGAGAGAGATCCATCACAATGAGTAAAATGATCACCACCCTGGAACCTGGAACCTGATCACAAAGGAGAACCTAGAACACCACCCTATAGAATCCCCTACTAGTTTTCCCTATCATAAAACTACAAAAATAAAAAAAATCCTTACAAAATTGATTTCTACTCTAATATGATTTTTAAACAAAGGAGAACCTGGGACACCACCCTGTCGAATCCCCTACCAGTTTTCCTTATCAACAAACTAAACAAGCAAAAGTAATCCTTACAAAATTATTTGCACTCTAATATAATTTTTAATGCATTTCAACTAACATTCTTTTCTAAATTATTTTTCTATTATTACTGGTCAATTAAAAAATTGTGGCAAGATCGAACAACATAAAATAGAAACAAGGTTAAATTTACATGAAACACACTTGGAAACATAATAATTTTGTGACCTTTTAGGAATTAACTGGGTGTAAAAATTAGAAGCAACACATGTAGAAAAAGATGGTTTGACTTATTTCTTTTGGGGAAACTCCCCTATAGTAGTGGGCTTACTTCAGTGTACCAATGACCGTACAAGAAGCAAATTCCATAAATAATATTAAGCAAAGATATTATAACCAAATTCAAAGGAAATAAATAACTATTGAGAGAAGGAGAAGGATTAACTCACTAGGAGTCCTATGGTTGTTTTTGTTCCTAATTATCGAAGCTTCCTTCCTCTTTTCCAATATTTCCTCTACAACTTGCAAGAATCTCAAACAGAAAAATCTACACAGAGAGGTAGTTATGTTGATAACTACCTGTTAGTTCAATGGAAAATATGTTATGATCCAAATGCTCAATATATCATAAAATAACAGAAGTACACACCATGTACAAAATGTCAATGTGGAGCACAACTCCAAGAAGATAAGTTACACAATAACTCCTTAAATAATAGGGGAACCCCCTCCAAATAACCAAATACCATTCATACTTCACAATTCCTCCAATAATGAATACATAATCTCTTATATATAACTATTCACACTTTCACATGAGGCCCTTTTATCTCTAGGCCGACCCTATTACATATGTATTTACAAATTAAATGTACATTTAAGCCCATATATTCCCCCTCTTTGGGTCATATCATATACATTTAGCCATATATATGCTCCTCTTGGGTCATAACATAGTACCCTCCTTCAAAAATATTTTCCCTCAAAGCTTTGCATTTAAAGGCTTCACATGTGATTAAACCAAGTAATATGATTTTCTTATGTTCTTGCTTTCTTCATTCCATTGTTGATGATCTATCCATCCAAAATCAATTATTTTTGGTCTTAATCTTGGTGTCTAGTTATTGCATAATTTTCTTTCCTTTGATTCCATGTATTTTTGTTGAAGCTTCTCCAATTTGTAGTGGTTGTTGGTCTTTGATAATAGCTTGTTGAAGAGTAGTTCGGTGATGTCGTGTTCCATGAATATTGACAAGTATTCCATCTTCTTCCTTCATAATGTTGATATCGTCCTTCTTGTATTCCTTGAAATGTTTCTTGGTAATGACGGTGTCGATATGGTTTCACATTTGACATCTTTTCTTCACTCTTCACATGAATTTCATCTATCTTTTTTCAGAGAAAATGACATCCTCTATCATATTTTCTTGTTCCTTTATTACTCTATCCTTCGAGATAATACCATCATATTTGGCATGTACATCCTCTAGATGGAGTTCAACTTCTTCAAGTATCTTTTGTTGACCTTCTTGAATATTGTCTTATTTCTCCTTTTGAAACTGCAATGTGATCCCATCTAACAAATTTTGACGTCCTTCTTCAATTCTGGATTGTATTTCTGATTTTACCTCATCAATGTTTAAGGATTCCTCAACCTTCATGCAATTTTCATCTTCTAGTCTTTTGGTAGATTCTTCATCCAAGATCCTTTTTTCTTCTTGATTTTGACAATTCTTCTTTTCTTCTTCAATCTCTTGACCTCATCCAATAATTTTTTATTATGGTTTCCTAATCTACATATTTCTTCATCTTTCTTTTTCAAATCTTCCCTTGACTCATCGTTTTCCCACTTTGATTTACTATTCTTTTCTTTCTTTAAGTTCTTAACCTCCTTAATGAGTGATTAATTAAGGGATCATATCTTATATATCTCCTCGCCCTTCTTCTTAATCTCTTCCTTTTATTCTTTTAATTAATCTTGAATTTTGTACAATTCCTCCATTTTTGTATCCCTAATCCATTTATCTTAGAAGAGTTTTTCAAATTCTTCCCATGTGTAGAGCCATCTAGTATTTTGGTCAACACTCGTCCACCACTTCCAAGCTTCATCAAAAAAATAATTTATTACCTTTGAAGGAGTCATATTATATTCTTTTAGCAAGCTCAACCATTCCATAGGATTGATTTCATCTTTATCTTCATCTCCTGTAAATTTAGGTATTTTCATTGATTCTTAATTGAGGTCTAATACCAACCCTCAAATCACAACCTCAATATATTAAGGATAAATATCTCAAATAGTTGCAATAATTGTTCCAATATTCTCTTCTATGTATTATATTTCCAATGGATTTTGAATCGGCTCAATCGGACATTCCAATCAAAAGTTATGATAGTTTTAAGTGAACATACCTTTGAAACCCTTATTTGGAGTATGTCCTCCTGATCGACCTTACTTATGATGTATCTTTGAAATTTTGGCCCCTCTCAATCTGAAATTGTGACCTGTAGTACTCTTAAATTTCTTCTATACAATTCCATGGGTCTAACCAAAATCGGATGTGCCAAGTAGAAGTTATGGTAACTTCCCCACACCTTGTTGATTTTTGTCCCTTCGAGGAGAGAGTACGTGTAAAGTGTACCAAGAGCACAATATATGATATTTGATTCTGAAACTTGCACCGGAAATACTATAGGTTGTCCAATGTCCAATGCAATCAGTATCACCTAATTTGGATAATCAATGAAGAATATATCACTGTTTTACCCCGAACACTTGTTTGAGACTAGTTAATATGACTAGTCAGATACCCTATCTTACATAGGGTGTATCTACAAAATTAATATTCCCAGAATATGAAATTTTTATCACATCTACCTTGATAATTTATATGAATATCGTATAGGTTTAAAGGTCTAAAACGTCACAGAAATTTTTTTATAGCAGAAATTCCAAGAAGACTAAATTCAGGAGGATTCCAGAACCCGAGATTGCACAGGATATATATACGAAAGTATAAATCCTAAGGAGCTGACATTTTAACCCCAAGTACCTTGATCCGTCTTCTAAATATGCTCCAAGGATTTCCTTTTGAAATGTCATATAAAAAAAGTTATAGCGAAAATTCCTAGGTGTATCAAATGTAGGAGTGAAACCCCAAGACCTTGAGCTCTGATACCAAACGTTATGATCCAAATGCAAAAAATATCATAAAATAATAGAAGTACACACCATGTATAGAATTTCAACATGGATCACAACTCCAAAATATATAAATTACACAATAACTCCTTAAATAATAGAGGAACTTCCTCCAAATAACCAAATATCATTCATACTTCACAATTCCTCCAATAATGAATACATGATCTCTTATATATAGCCATTCACACTTGCACATGAGGCCCATTTATCACTAGTCCGACCCTATTACATATGTATTTACAAATTACATTTACATTTAATCCCATATATTCCCCCCCCTTGGGGTCATATCATATACATTTAGCCATATATATGCCCCCCCTTGGGTCATAAAAAAATATAATGGAATGATCAAAGCAATTAGTATTCTACGAAGAATATATGAAATAATTGCAACTTTAATCAATACCAATACAATACATTTCGAAGCAACGAGTTTCTTATTGATGATAAACAATTAGGTAGTTATAAATTATACCTACCTAGTGCGACGCTTCCCTGTCGAAAGAGACTCCAGGTCCCTCCACCCCAAATCCTACTATAAGGATTGGTTTTGACTCTGAATTCACCACAGACCCAAAGAGAATATATGGGAGACTCTTGGTCAGATAGGTTGGTGATCAAAAGGAGGTTGAAAACAAGGGTTTCCAAGTCAAAAAACCAGTAGTAACAAGGATATTTATGGGCTTACAGACTCGTTGGGTATAGCCAAATGGGTGCTTTCTTTGATGTGCAAAGTATCATTACCTTTCTCCTTGGACAAAATGATCCTTTTATGCGGTCTCTAGTTTGTTAGAGATGGTTGAGTATGGGTAAAAAGAGTTTGGCAACTAATCAAACCTATAACTCAACATTTAATTAGACATAATTATATTTTTTTAAGCATTTATTATCATATATGCAATTGTCCCTTGGGTAGCCCGCATATATGTGTGTTGCATAACTGTGAGGGTGTGCATAGCTTCCAAAAACTGTTTTTTAGAAGGTCTCAATGAGGTATGGGGAATAATTGTTTGTAAGTAGTATAGGGATTAAGCCAATAAGAGCATCAATGCTTCAATGGTGACAATTGACGCTATAATAGATGCCCCTAATGTCTAAGGTTAGAAGAGAAACTAATGGCCATAATACATTATAAATCTTCGAAGAGTAGTTAGCCAGGGAGAAGGTCGTGAGAATCCAATATAAGGACAACATCCAACATAGAAACAAGTCAGAAAAATCAATTCTCGAGGAGGGCATACCCATACTTAGGTGTGATGATAAGCATGGATGCCAATTAAGTACACTACATATCCATGAAGAATGTATATATAGAAAGTAGTGATCATGGCCATGAAAGAGATACACGATGGATCCATGTCAAAAAATATCATAGCCACGAAATATATACACAGTGGATCCATGTCTCATAATCGGTGAAGGATATCTAGGGCAAGAGATGGATAATTGATCCTTCATGAGTATCGATGTGAGGAGTGGTACTATCCAATCGCAACTCAGAAATAAACATAAAAGAACAAATGCTACTACATTCCTGAGGTCTTCAAATCAACTGTCGTGGTACAAGTCTGTACCATATGAATAGATGTATTGAAGTCGAACATGGTGAGACACTGTTTGATTACCATTCATTGATGTATATCATTAACAAACATGAAACAACCTATCGACGATGATAATGTTCGTCAAGGTACCTAATACAATCTAACAAGTGTGAATAGAGGGTCTGATGTCAAACACCTGGTAGAATCTATCGATCAGGGGAAATTAATGTATTCCCACTGTCAATGGTGAGAGAACCTACCACTGATTACTACAAGCCCCATGGTACTAATAATGACTCTATATCCTTGTCCCAAAGAAATATGTGTTGAATTCGATAGGAAGAGATCTGCTAGAAGGAGTGCATTAAGGCATCCCCCATCATCCAACATGAGGAGTAGCAAAAGGCCAAAGATTTGGAAGGACTCAGACGAAAGATTGAAATGACCAACATGAAGTATGTCTCCCACGTGCACCAGATGTAAATAGTGCATGAAAGAGACCCTCTGAATAAAATCTAATAATGAATATTGTCGACAAAGGTGGGGAAACCACCAATGTGGACAAATGGAATCCAAGGTACTGCATGAATCCCAATGTGTGAATAATGTTATTGTCATCGGACACAAGGGAAATCACTCAATCAGCGACCAATGATGGAATGTCATTTGCTGAGCACAAGGTCACCTATCAATGATGTAAATAGGGTCAGGTTGCGACTCTAGACCAAACTCTCGGAGAAATTTTGTGTAGTCGATAAGATCGTAACCTGCTAGTAGGAAGTTAATGGGGACCCTCTATACCAGCACAAGTATAAGACAAATATATTCTTGATTATTATATGTACTTGACATACGGGAAGGTCGACTTGCAAAGCCAAGAATTATGTGGAATGGCAGACACATGTTAAAAGTTCCTTTGAACAAGAACACAACACAATATGTGACTTAAGAAACATGAACTGAAAATTAACATTGACATAAGTCTGTGATGTAGGAGGCAACAATAGACTCTCCATAGTGACTGGAAGAATAATCAGTCGAAGGAGTAACAACTCTTTGTAACTGGTTCAATTTCCTAAAGACATACTGACCCAAATTGTTGAGACTTGACTCAAAACTTTGGGATTTGTTCATAGGTGACTCGACTACTGCCAATAATGGTAAAGAAGACTCATTTCCATGCTCTTTTTTTGTTATTTTATTTTTTTGTCTTTTTCATATTGAAAATCCTGAAAAAGAATAAAATAATGCAAGACTACATGGAGGAAATGAGTGTCGCAGGAAAGAAAACTAGTTCCAAGAACAAGGAACATACCTATTCTCAATACAAGGAAGCATGTGCGGGATATGGACACTCGGGGGAATGTTTCCTCCTAGGTTATAGTTGTCAAATTTTAAAGGAAAAACTTGCAAGGATAACAACTAATGAGAATGCATAAATGGTTAAGCAACACCAAGTTGAATCCCACATTAGTCTCAAAATCATGAGTGGTAGAATGCAATGCAGTATTACAACTTAACACATAAGTATGGGAGCCTCGTGGGTAAAAATCCAGAGCAAGATTGAGAATAATATGAGGTTTTCAATGAAAAGTCTTGGCAGGACTAACAAGGCTCTCGATCCTAAGAAAAAACTTTAGCATAAGAACCGAAGGGAAAATTGAGTTCTAATTAGGATTCCCATGACAGTAGGCACTACCATGAATTGAAAAACACTTAAAAATGGTTGTAAAGACTCGTGTCACCAATAAGTGGGGTTGACCCTAAGGAAAGTGTATTATTGGTCACTGACAATGCAAAATGCAAGGTGGAAATGATCCTACCTTATATGACAGTGATGGGAACATTAACTCAAAGGGTTAGAAAAATGAACTTAGGTGGTAGAAAAAATACCATTCCAATCATCCTCCATGCAAAATCTCAACTCAATCGGTCATCTTGTACTAACAATCTGGTCTATTAGGCATTTTAATGACTAAAAATGGTACAAACTATATAAAAGTGGATTAAAAAATTCTATATAATATGGAAAATAGCTTGAGAATCATTTCACTTAAGTTTTTTACCAAATTTAGTAAAAGGGTGGGAAAAAGCTTATGAATTTCTAAAGGTCATAACAGGAGCTACGATCGTTAAAATTCTTCGTCGTTAGAACTAGGCAAACGATCGTCAAAATCCTTTCTATCCAAGCCTTTTTCATCTTTCTACATTTTTTTCTTTGCATTTTCAATTTTGAAAGAGGATGGGCTCATACGCACCCAAGATTAGCACGAGGCGCGTATACCTCATTGTATACATGGAAACCCTTAAATATGAGAGAGTATATATGCACATGTCGCCAAAGCCATCCACGTACAAGTCCACAAAAATGGAAAAATTAATAAAAAGTTTTATTGGTGTTTTGTAGAGCTTAAAAATGACTATTTAATTGCGAGAGCGAGAGCATAAAGATGTTGATCAAGAATTTGATTATCACCTAGAGGTATTAGAAACCCTCCAATGTTGCAGGTTGAGAAAATTTTATGAGTGCCCAAACATTTGAGCACAAAAAATATTGCTACAACTGTTGATTGGTTACTGGAATATAGATGCAGATGCATTTATGCTAGATGGTCAATTCTTGACCATAGAGGTGGACGACAAATATTTCATCATTGGTCTATCCTACTAAGGAAATCGGGTCAACCTTGAACTTGAGGGGGAATTGGGATGACCATAGAATATTGTATAGCATCTTATTATACACCTGGTATGCAATGGTTCGGAAGCCAAATATCCTTAGAACTTGAGGGGGAATTGGGATGACCATAGAACATTGTATAGCATCTTATTATACACCTGGTATGCAATGGTTCGAGAGCCAAATATCAATTTGTAACATAGAGGATTTGAGCATGAAGGTAATTCTTCAGACTATCACTAGGATTGTAGGGTCTACTTCACTACACCAATCCTCCAGACTGCAAATGTTTTATGCGGTAGAGTTCCTTTCCCCAATGATCTACGACTAGAGAACATATTTTTTGTAGAGCATGAAAGCACAACTAACTAACTATAAGAATGGAAAGATGAAAAAAATTGGATATGGTAACATGATGTGTTATTTCTTCGAGAGAGAGAGTTCTTTCCATTAGTCCATGAGTATTTATTCCACCACACAGACTCAGGGAACCATGTCTACTATGATGGTCTGGGGTGATACAACACCTGGGAGGTGGGCAAATACTTTATGCACAAGACGATACATTTTTCCACTTGTGGGAGCGCTAGATCATTTCTATATACAATTATCCCTATGAGGGGAGAATTTTTTCCCATAATCCAGACATGCTCATGCCTACTGGTGGTGAGTTGAGTGAGATAGGTGAAAAAAAACAAAATCTCAAGATTATTTAATTTTTAGTTTGTTTTAATTATTTCAAGAAGTAAAAAAAAAAATATTTTTTGATGGATTATAGTTAACAAAACTTTATGAATGTGTAGATATCAAACTGAGACGACTAGAGGGGTACCCATGTCACTGACATAGAGATTTCAATGAGGCCCATCCAAGTGCAGATTCTTCACAGATGGATTGCACTTTACAAAATGTCCAAAGAAGTATGGATCACCTCACACATCATATTCCCATGGTTCAAATCAAGGACTTGCCGGAGCATATGCAACGACAAGTAGTCGGTGTACCACGAACATGGGTATGGTTATTTTGGCATTTGGCCAATGCCATTGTATGTTACAGAGACACATATGCGGATAAGGGTCCCTTGACATAAATATCCTATGACTCTTTTTGTACTGGCCTATAGATAAACATTTAGGGATAGAGGCCCATTTTTGTAACTTAAAAATCCATATTTTTGTATTTATGAACATATAAATAAAATATACATCTATTTTTTCCTTGTTACTTATATGAAATGTGTTTATGTACATTTATATGTGTGTTTCTAATTTTAAATATGTGACAAATGCAAGTCTAATACATAGTTAGTTTATGCATCAAACACACAATTTTTGTTTCTGGAAATATGATTATAAGTAATATAATTAAAATGTCATTCTAGAAGATGTACCCGCAGGAAACGTTGGATTAATGTAGGATTGTGCACATAGTAGTGATCGTTTAACTACAACACCAGCAATTGGGAATCCAAGTGAACCTCTAAACACGATATACCATGCACAATAACATCTCTTAGGAGTTCAATCACGACGCTATACTGAGCCATGTTATTCGTTTTTGGCCCCAGACAAGCGCCTCCAGACACAACCACTTGGCCCTTGGGTGAATAAATCACCCATGTGGTGGAAGCAAGGTTCCGAGTGTGACAGCTTGTGTCATTATTGAACCCAACATGGACCGAAAATTCCATAGGCATATGTCAATCATGCAAAAATAGTATAAGAAACTAAGAGAAAAATGAGGGAAAAAACAAAAATACCATCTATGAACAATAAATACAAAGGGAAAATGCTTGAGCTTCAAGGCTCAATCGTAGCACCTCTTCATGTGTATTTCGTCAAGCCAAGGACTTGTTTCTTCATCAATCTGTGAACACTCAAACTCATGGAAAAAACAACATTTTCGATACATTTCTTCCCATGGTATGCAACCTGTAATCATGGCTTCAAAAAGATCCTCATCTGAGGGTAAATCTACATCCATGAAAACATTCGTGTCATAAGGATTTCCAGTACAAGTGGACGATAGAAAATTACCATAATCACTTTCAATCGTATCAAATTCTAGGAGGAAATAAGGTGGAGAATGTAGCTCCTCCCAAGGCCAATATAGCCTTTCCATTGCCTCAAAAATATCTTTGTCAGAAGGCAAGACATTTTCAAGGTAATCAAATGAAGTCATAAAATTTTGGTCCCAAATGGGCTCTGGAGACTGATCATATTTTGTCCACGAAGAAATCAGATCAGAGATTGCAGTATCTTGTTGGATGACTTGATAACCGATCTTTATTGTAGACAGTGGCATGGCCATCTTGACATGCTCAAGAATTTCAACTGATTCACACAATGAGGGTAACACCCACAGATATTCAAAATACAAAGTTCTAAATGAACCTACCCGTGTAATGGGGACCAAGGGGTTTAACTTTTTGTAGCCGACTAGGGTAGCACGAATGTACAAAAATGGTGCTAAGAAATTGAAAGTTGCAATAAGCGAAGGATACATTCCAACACCAATTCTCTTATTTGTCATCAGAGAGTTTTCAATCAACGATATGCTAGATCTCGTATTTGTCGCAAAGTTAGAGTGGTTGAATGAAAATTGGTCTATCGTTACTATCTTCCTGTCATGAGGGAAGCACAAAACTTGAAAAACCAATGAGATGACAGTTGTCATGGCATAGGTCCAACTCCTTCCTAACGAAAGGTTATAGTTGAGCATATCATCGACTACTTCAACTTCCACGGAAATGATCTTTCCTCCTAACTAGACCGGAAAAGAGGAAATGGTATCCTGTGGTCTAAATGATCGTCCACTAAACATGATTGAAAGTTGATTGGACCCAACTATCAATAGAAAAGAGTCATTGATCAACGTGGCTACCATGGATTGAACCACACTATTCATTTGGTTTTATATGAAAGGAGGTAAGTTTCCTTCTGACATCATTTTCGACGTGGGCGTTGCAGGAGATCCCGACCTAGACACTTATGAAGTGTCGTCCATGATAGCCCATCGAAGAGGGTGACTATTAGTGAAGTCTGACCTGGAAGCAAGAAACTGTGAGACAACTAGATCATGGGATCCACTCAACAGAGGATTGAATGGAAAATGACTCCTTCGGCTTCAACATCCGATATGTGTGTAACCTCTGGTACAGAAGCATTATTTTTTGCAGTCTCTATCTCTATGATTTTGATGGGACCATCCAAGACGAAATTGTCGATTTGATCGATTCGATGCTTTAAAGGAGGCGACAGAGAATTTGCTTCAACAACAGTAGACCCTTAATTATCCTATAGCAATGAGTTGGTTGATCAACCACTTTAAGCTACAGACTCACACTGGCCACCAACACAACTACCTAAGAAATCTACAATACTCCAACTTAGGTGGATTAGGTCTTGAGACCGCAGTAGTGTTGGAGTTACTTCACACACACCTAAGATTTATTTTTCCTAAGGTTTTTCCTATGTTTATTAGTCATTATTCAGTCTCCTATATTTTAGGTAGAATATTCCTCTAGGGAGAATATTCTCTTCAGTTCACACTTCAGTTTGATCAGTTGAGTGGATTCTAGGTGCCACACCGGTATTATCACCATGCAGCATTGGGATCATCACCAGATAATGCGTATTTTCCTTGGGATCATCACCATACTAGCACATTATTCATGATTCCTGGATATCCTCCTCACTTCACTTTGTTTCAGTCAGTTAACTGAAGACTGATAGACTAGTTAACTCAGTTAGGTGGCAGTTCACTCCCGTAACTTCCCGAGAGACTAGACTAGGTGGCAGTTTACTCTTGTTTCCAGATCACTCTAGACCACCACTATGGCACATTTTCTTGTCCTCCAGTGTACATTGGTTGAGTTATACAAAGTATATAATGTGTAAATCATCATTCATTGATTTGGTTAATGAGAATTCTTCCATTCTTTCTCTCATGCTTCTCTTTTCTTCTATTTTCTCTGTAACTATGTATGTCAATTCCTAGCTAGATATATTTTGCGCAGGTTCAACACATTTACATGGTATCAGAGCCGACAGACTACTAGTGAAAAGACACACCAAATTATTTTTGCTAGTACCGAAGATTGAAGACAGCAGAAAAATGGAATTTCCAAAAGAATTCATTCTTACAACTTACAACTTATTTGCATGGAAGGAGAAGACGAAGCGTTTGGAACAATCTGCAATCTCATTTCTCCTGAACTTATCTTTCACATATCCTCCTGTAAAACCCCCAATGAATCCTAGACCACCATGGAAGATATTTTTGGAAAACATGATGATATGAGGGAACACATGCTCAAGGTGGAATTGCTTGCATTAGATCCAAAAATATTAGACAATCTCCAAGATTTATTTACCAAATATAAGGATTTGTTTTCGCAACTCAAGGCTTGCGAGGTTGATAAATCTAAGGAGGAGAAACAAATGGTTCTCACCATTCTCTCCAAAATTGGTCCAGAATACTTAGTTTTTTTATCCACATTTGATTCAATTAGATTCGCATCTGGATCTACTTGGAAGATGCCTTCTCTTGAGGAATTTATTGAGTCTCTGACACAAGAGCAAGGCAATATCATCAACATGGTAAAAATCAAAGGCCCAAAGGCGCATGCACTTACTGTGCAAGATGGAAGCAGTCATCAATATCAAAAATCTAAATATAAAGACAAAAGGAAAGCACATGCAAATCCAAAGAAGGAAGGGTGGTACTCAAAACCCTTCGACAATGACTCTAGATCCAAAGGTGGAAAGGGATGAAAAGGGGATAAATGCACTTACTACCATAAAGGATTCCATCCATAATCTACATGTATGTCGAAACAGATATATCTAATGACCCAAATACTTCAGCAAAACAACCTTGGATATCGCATCCCCGAGGGTGCCAAGAAGAAGAAGCAAGAAGATCAAAATCCCAAGAAAAGCAATTCTAGCCATGCTTTGATTGTCATCAACTCCTCTCCCGATGCTTGGATCATAGATTCAGGAGAATCACACCACATGGCTGCCTAAAAAGAGGTCTATTCTTCATTGGATGCATGCAAAGGTCCTCCTATTCTAATGGGGGACAACTCTCTAGTCGAGGTCACCAACAAATGAAGGATTGAACTCACAAACGTAAGATTCGAGAATGTGTTGCACGTTCCCAAACTTTTCATCAATATTCTCTCCATGTATCATATGACTAACTACGACATTGACAAGAGAGTCATATTCACAACTGATGCAGTGGATATCTATGACATGCAAACCAATTTCGAGGTTGCTACCGATGAGGTAAATCATCAATCTAGAATCTACACATTTTCTGAATTTATTGAACCAAATTTTGCATTACTGCTTATCCATGATGATGAAAGCAGTAGGATATGGCACAAAAGGTTCATGCATTTAAAATTTAGATATATGAAACAACTTAGAAAGCATGGAATGGTTGATGGTCTACCCGACATCCACTTCTCCAAAGAAATTTTTGAGGGATGTGTTCTTGGAAAACACCCTCAAGAGAAATTTAACAAAGGAAAGACTAAGAGAGCTTCCTCTCTTTTAGATCTGATCCATAGTGACCTCATGGGACCTTTTCCACATACATCAATCAACAAATCAAGTTACGTACTCATTTTTGTTGATGATTTCTCATGCTTCACATGGATTTTCTTTCTCAGGAAAAAATAAGAGGTCTTTCAACACCTCAAATATTTCAAAGAACTTGTTGAGACACACTCAAGAAAGAAAATAAAAATCCTATGAACTGATAATAGGAGAGAGTATGTCAACCATGAGATTCATAATATTTGTTAAGAGGCATGGATTCAGTTGCAACACATGGTTCCCTATACTCCACAGCAAAACGAAGTTGTTGAGTGGAAAAATAGATCTCTAAAAGATATGGCATCTTGCATGCTACATGCAAAGTCACTTCCACAGATATTATGGGTCGAAGAACTTAATTGTGAAACCTACATCCAAAACAGATCTCCCCATAAATCTGTCAAGGATAATACCCCTATGAGGCTTGGAGCAACCTCAAACCAGGAGTCACCCACTTTCGTATTTTTTGTTCACGTGCATGGACCAAGATTCCCTCTCAGAAGAGGACGACACTTGATCCACAGAGCATAGAGTGTATCTTTGTTGGATACCCCAACGGTGTGAAGGGATACATACTTATTGATCTTTCCTTGGACCGGCTCGTCATTGAGTGAAGTGTCCAATTTGAGGAAAGTGTCTCGCATGTACCTTAGCAACTGCATGAAAACAACTTTTTTCTTCAGCCTGACAGAGATGATGAGCATGCATATGTCGACTCTATTCAGATGAGAGTTTCGATTCAAAGGATTCAGATGATCCAGATACAAAGTCAGTGCATCCATATGCAAATGAAAATCCAGAGAAGAGGCCCAAGTGGGCCAAGACTACTCTTCACAATGCAGGGAATATTGTTGGGGATCCAACTAATACTAGGAGTCATCGAACTGATTTCTAGGAGCCTCCTCTTGCACTCACTACCACTGAACCATTTCCACCCATGCGTATTTTCTTGGTTCATTGTTTAGATCCATAGTCTTATGACGATGTTGCTGGAAATAACTTTTGGGAATCCTCCATGCAGGAGGAGTACAACCCCCTCCTTGAGAACCAAACTTTGGATCTAGTTCCCCTTCCTTAAGGAAGGAAACTTGTTAGGTGCAAATGGGTCTACAGGACCAAGAGTGTAGTGGATGGACATATTAGCAGATACAAAGCTAGGCTAGTTTCCAAATGATTTTAGCAGGTGAATGGCATTGACTATGATGATACCTTCGATCCAGTAGTGAATATGGATTCCATACGTTTGGCACTTGCCATTGCGGAAACTAAGGTATGGTAATTCCATCAGATGGAAGTGAAGAATGTATTTCTTCACGATGATCTCTCTGAGGAGATCTATATGGAGCAGCCCCAGGGATTTATGCAGGATTCATCTTCAGTATATCTACTGAATAAATTTCTTTATGGCCTCAAGTTGTCTCTGAGGGCATGGTATGCCAAGATGGACTCCTACTTGTTGTCATAGAACTTTATACGTTGTAAATCAAACCCAAATGTTTACATGCTCAAGACAACTGATTCATTTCTACTCATAGTTATGTATGTTGATGATTTATTGATCACTGGTTGCTCGACTTCAGTAATTGTTGCAGCCAAGAGGATTCTACATGACAGGTTCTTGATGATGGACATGGGTCCACTACATTTATTCCTTGGACTCAATATTAGTCAGGATACATCAGGCATCAAACTGTCTCAGGCCAAGTACGCACGAGATCTCCTTGAGAGATTTCACATGATAGACTGCAAGTCTTCCCCGACTCCTTTTCTATCAGGAGTTAGAATTGAGGATGGCAGGGATATTCCACTGGTTTACAACACACTGTACAGACAGCTAGTGGGGAGCTTGTATCTCACCCACTCCATACTAGACCTCTCTTATGCAGTTGGCGCAGTCTCTGGGTTCATGTAGGAGGCGCATGAGATACATTGGGAGGCTGGAAAGCATATCCTTTGATAAGTACAGGGCACCATCACCTTTAGGATTCAGTATTCAGCAAACTCTACATTGGACCTCATCGGATTCATTGATTATTACTGGGTTGGAGATAGCATTGATCGCAATTCCACATCTGGTTACTCACTCAGTCTTGATTCCAGGCCTATCTGTTGGTCGAGCAAGAAACAGACTGTTATTGCCCTATATTTAGCCAAGGAAGAGTACATAGAGGTAGTTAACATAACCATTTAGGCTATGTGGCTACAACATTTTCTCACTGAGTTGGGCATTCAGTTTCATTGGTTGATCGTCATCTAGTGTGACAACCAAAGCACTTTGAAGTTTTGTAGAGATCTAGTTCAGAGGAAATAGACGAAGCACATCGATATCCACATGCACTACATCTGGGACTTGGTACAAGAGGGGATCATCGACCTGAAGTTATGTCCTTCAACATAATAGACTGCAGACATCTTCACCAAGAACTTCACTGAGCAGAAGTTCCATTCTCTACGCAGTCATCTTGGAGTGAAGGACGCGGTTGCCTAGCAACTGTAAGTTCTTCTTTTTACATACATTGTCCTTTGAGGGGGGGGGTTCCCATGAGGTTTTCCCTCTTTCCTCGCTTTATTTCAGTGTATCTTTTGTATTTGGGTTCCTAACATGGCCTCATTGTTGGGAATTGACATACACAGTTGCAAAAAAAATAGAAGAAAAGAGAAGTAGGAGAGAAAGAATGGAAGAATTCTCATTAACCAAATGAATGATGATAATTTACACATGATATACTTTGTATAAATCAACCAATTCACACTTGAAGAGAATCCAATGCACCATAGTGGTGGTATAGAGTGATCTACACACAAACCAGAGTTATGGGAGTAAACTGCCACCCAGTCTAGTCTCTCGGGCAGTTATGAGAGTGAACTACCACCTAGATGAGTTAACTAGTCTATCAGTCTTCTATTAACTTATTGAAACAAAGTGAAGTAAGGAGGAGATTAGGGAATCATGAGTAATTCACTAGTCTAGTGATGATCCCAAGGACAATGTGCATTAGTTGGTGATGATCCCAATGTCTGTAGTATTTTTTGTTGAAGAACATAACTGTAGGTCAATGATCCCCTCATGTACTAAGTCTCGGATGTAATGCATGTAGATCTTGATGTTCTTTGTCTGTTGCCTCTGAAATGGATCTCTATATAACTTCAGAGTGTTATGGTTGTCACACCAGATGAAGATCAACTGATGAAACTGAATGCCCAACTCAGTGACAAAATGTTGTAGCCACATATCCTGAATGGTTATGTTAACTACCCCTTTGTACTCTACCTCGACTGAAGATAGAGAAATAACAACCTGCTTCTTGCTCGAATAACAAATAGGCCCAAAACCAAGACTGACTGAGTAACCAGATGTGGACTTACAACAATGTTATCGCTAGTCTAATCAGAATCAATGAACCCGATGAGGTCCAATGTAGAGTCTTCGAAATACATAATCCCAAAGGTGATGGTTCCCTGTACGTATCGAAGGATATGCTTTGAAACCTTCCAGTGTAGCTCATGTGGGTCCTGCATGAACCTAGAGACTCCACCAACTGCATAAGAGAGGTCTGGTATGGAGTGTGTGAGATATAACAAGTTCCCCACTAGCTGTATGTACAATGTGTTTTCAACCAATGGAGTGTCCCCAACATCCTCAAGTCTGATTCCTGATAGGAAATGAGTTGGAGCAGACTTGCAGTCTGTCATGTGAAATCTCTCAAGGAGATCTCGTGCATACTTGGCCTGAGATAGTTTCATGCTTGATGCATCCTGACCGATCTCGAGTCCAAGGAAGAAGTGTAGTGGACCCATGTCCATCATCAAGAACCTGTCATGCAGAATCCTATTGACTGCAACAATCGTTGAAGACGAGAAACAGGTGATCAAAAAATCATCAACATACAAAACTAGGAGTAGAAGTGAGTCAGTTGTCCTGAGCATGTAAACATTCGGGTCTGACTTACAACATACAAAGTTTTGTGACAGCAGGTAAGATTCCATCTTGGTATACCATGCCCTCGGATCCTACTTGAGGCCATAAAGAGACTTCTCCAATTGACATACCAAAGAGGAATCCTACATAAATCCTTGGCGCTGCTCCATATAGATCTCCTCAGAGAGATTGCCATGAAGAAATGAATTATTCACGTCCATCTGATGGACTTCCCATCCCTTGGCTTCCACAATGGTAAGTTCCAAATGTAGGGAATCCATCTTCGTTATTGGAGCGAAGGTCTCATCATAGTCAATGCCATGCACCTGTTGAAAGCCTTTGGAAACTAGCCTGGCTTTGTATCTACTAATCTGTCCATCTGTTATGCTCTTGTCCATCCATTGTGCTCTTGGTCCTATAGACCCATCTACACTTGAAAAGTTTCCTTCCTGAGGGAAGGGGAACTAGATCCCAAGTCTGGTTCTCGAGGAGGGAGTTGTACTCCTCCTGCATGGCAAATTCCCAAAAGGGATTTCTAGCATCCTCACCATAAGATTGTGGATTTGAAGACTGAACCAGGAAAAGATGCATAGGTGGAAATGGTTCAGTGGCAGTGAGTGCAAGAGGAAGCTCCTCGAAATCAGATCGATTCCTCCTAGTATCATTTGGATTCCCAACAAGATCCCCTGCATCCTGAAGAGTAGTCTAAGCCCATTCTTTATTTCAGTGTATCTTTTGTATTTGGGTACCTAACATGGCCTTGTTGATGGGACCCATTAATTATTTTCACCATAGTGATGTTTAGGGGGGGTGTTGGAGTTACTTCACACACACTTAGGATTTCTTTTTCCTAAGGTTTTTCCTATGTTTATTAGTCATTATTTAGTCTCCTATATTTTAGGTAGAATATTCCTCTATGGAGAATATTCTCTTCAATTCACACTTCAGTTTGATCAGTTGAGTGGAGTCTAGATGCCACATTGGTATTATCACCATGCAGCATTGGTATAATGACCAACTGATGCGTATTATCCTTGGGATCATCACCAGACTAGTGCATTACTCATGATTCCCTGATCTCCTCCTCACTTCAGTTTGTTTCAGACAGTTAACTGAAGATTGATAGACTAGTTAACTCAGCTAGGTAGCAGTTCACTCCCATAACTACTTGAGATACTAGACTAGGTGGAAGTTTACTCCCATAACTGTTGGTGTGTGTCCATATCACTCTAGACCACCACTATGGTGCATTATCTTCTCCTCTAGTGCACATTGGTTGAGTTATACATAGTATATCATGTGTAAATTACCATTCATTCATTTGGTTAATGAGAATTCTTCCATTCTTTCCCTCATGCTTCTCTTTTCTTCTATTTTCTCTGCAACTGTGTATGTCAATTCCCAGCTAGATCTATTTTGTGTAGGTTCAACACATTTACAAGTAGTAACAAATTCAGGTAAGGACCTTACAGATGAAGGCACGGGTTGATTAATCCCCATGAACCATTGAACAAAGGAACGAGAAGTGGTTACCTCGACCTCCACTAGCCAACCCTTCCTTATGAAAGTAACCATGCTTCGTGGGGAACCCTCTAGAGGTATTGAGAAGTGTGATACAATGTATTCCCCAGGTACCATGGGAAACCCCCCCCAGTCACCTTTGAGAATCCATAGAACAACTACTAAGGATATCAACCCATAGTCAGCGTCTAGGGGGTACAGTTGACAGTCGAGATTGAACATATGGGTAGGGTAACAAATCCTGAAGCCTCGAAAGCATCACCTCTCACAGAGGTAAAGGAACTAACGAAACCCCCAAACTATGATCTCTCCACTACATTTAGACAAGCTTCGGAGGGGTTATCTCCTCGACTCTCCTTCATGTGACCTTATGTTTAACTCCCGTCTTAGAGGAGGATTCTGGCTATACCTATATACAGAATTTGGATTTTGTGCTCCATATCTCAGACTCCTAAGTTTTTTTTTGGCCTTGGAGAATTAAATATCCAACCTAAACCAAGGCCCTAGCCTAAGCTAGTTTGTTTACCCTAGAAAATGAAATGTCTAGTTAATTTTAATTAAACGTTCATTGTACATAGGTTGTTATTTACTCAGAAGGGGTAATGGATGAAACATAATGGTGTTTTGAAAGACTCGATAGAAAACACTTAAGAACATAAAATGCAAGATGGTGTTCTTCACTGAAAATATGAGTGCAAAATGCTTCAGAACTAAGCAAAAAAAAAAACTCTGTTTTTATAACATGCAATAAATACAATTTTTGTTTCATATGAAATGCATTACCAATGCAAGTTTGCTTTTGAAATATAATGCAATTGAAAAACTATGGAATTATTTTCGTCGAAACTATGAAAACAATATTTTTTTCTTTTTCAAGAATGCAAAATGCAATTTGAAAACTAAAAAGCACTATAAAGAAAGAAAGCACACTACAAAAGTTTTATTTCCAATGAAACAATGGCAAGGACTAAAAAAGAATACTAAAGTATACTTTCTATAAGTATTTTTTCTTTTCTTATTTAAAAGGTAAAGAAATATGAAATTTTGAAAAAAACACTTTCTCCCTAAAACTAGTAAGAAACAACGAAAAAGAAGGTCGAAAATAACCCAAACCTGTAAATATTTGCCAAGAATGGTGATGAAAGACACTCTTAAACAAAAATATCTTGGAAAATAACTTCTCAAACTACCCTCAAAAACTTGAAAATGATCCAAAAAAGGAAATGCACACAAATCTTTTGTTTTCTTTATAAGAGTCAAACTAAACTACTATATAACTCGGAAAGCAACATAAAAAGAATCTTAAAGTAGAGAGACCCCAGACACATGGCCAAACACCCTTAGACCAAAAAAATTATAAAAATTCCTTCTTGATAAGTTGTATGTGTGTGTGCATAAGGCATCCCGCATATACATGATTGTATAAACTGGTAGGCACGTATAAGTACGCGACTGTGGTAATTACAGAGTGTGTATATACCCCAAAAATATTAAAAAAGAGGAAAAGAGGCAACATAAATGGCTCAAATGATAAAGGAAAAGACTCAAATAATTGTAAGTCACTAAACTAAGTATCAAACAATAGTTTGAAATAAAAGAAAAGCAAATAAACTAAGCAAACACAACAACAAATCCCAAAATAGGCCCACTAGGGAAAAATCCCTAGTATGGTCACCAATTCTACTTTCGGGGAAAACTCTTTGTTGATTAAAAATTTAGTCACCTTGATTTTCCACTCTTTAGAATAAATAAATAAATAAATAGTATCATCGGTGTTAAATTTTGAATGATCATAATCTCATGGTGTAGCCCTCAATCTCAGCTTTGTCACACATTTTTCGAAATCAAAATCTGAGTTTGTATGCCCAAGATATTAATAATTTTGTTTAGAAGTCCAACAAAGAGATTGCAAAATTGCAAGAAATTTGTTCTCAGTGTCGTGTTCCTTTTTCCTCTCCGTTTTTGAATTTTGACTAAGTACTCTCCTCACTCTTCTCTCATCCCATACTTAGCCATTTTTCTAATTACTCTCATATTCCCTTATCCATTTCTCTCATATTTAGTCTCATATTCCTTTCACTTCTCTTCTCATATTTAACCATTTTTTTCCCTTCTCTCTTCCACTCACTCTCCACACTCACTCTCCATACTTGACCATTATTTCTCTCTTCCACTGGACTCTCCATACTCCATATTCCACACTTAGCAAATTTTCTCTCTTTCATTCCTTATTCTCGTAGCCATTTTTCCCTCTTTCATTCCTTATTCTCCTTTCCTTAACCATTTACACGTTCATTTTTCTATTTCCATTTTAATTTATTTTCCGTTATTTCATGTAATTATTTTTATTTTCCCATTTTTTTTTCCATATTTCACTTCTTACTAAGTCTTATGGCGCTCCTCATATTATTTTAATGTTATTTTTATTGTCCTAAGTTTTCTGGGAACATCTCCAAGTGACACGTGGCAGGTGACTGGTGATGATTATATGTGATGTGTCAGACATTCATTGGTTGACTGGGTGATGACTAGGCAGTGATTGGGTGACCAAAATATTACCGAGATACATATTTTTCTAAGGCATGAAGAGCTACACTAAGACCTCCATAATCTCCTTTGTTTCACATGAATTATATGAAATTCATTTACATTATAAACACCAATTCTTCATCCACCAAAATATATGTGGGATTAAAAGAGGGGAAATTTAATCAAGGGCTATTATTGATCCACGAATTAAATGGATGGTTGTTGAGCAATGATCTTCTGAAGCTTATAATTCAAGATCCAGACATCCATTTTAGGAAAATCATACCTCGTTGGAAAGGTAATTTGACAAGGAAGAAAATGGGACAGGTTTCAATGGCTGAATTTAGCCATAATTCTTCCAAAATTTAAAATATCAGTTAGCTCATTTTTCATGACTTGATGAGAAATTTGTTTGGAACCTCTACTTCCTGAGGCAACAACTTGAGATCCAAAAATCCAAATTTCACTCAAGAAGAATTGTTGGAAAGATGGGATGATTAATAATATTTCTAGATTAGTTTCCATGGCTGAGAATTCAATTATCATGCTCAAAAAATTAAAACACATTCCACTTTTTTTCAGGAAATCAGTTTTAAAGTTTTGAAATAAAAGTATAATAAATGACTTTTATTAAAGATGAAATGGGTCCCACTTGGAGGCACGAATTTCAATGACATAAATTCATTAATGAGAATTCAATAAAACATCAATTAAATTTATTTACTCCAAAAATGACTCATGGAAACTTCTAGAAGGAGAAACCTATAACTACTTCAAGAAGCATTGGAAGCAGATTTTAAAAGAGAGAGAACAACATCAAAAAAGAGTTAGAAGGTTCAGATTCTGAAAGCTTCAGCCATCAGTATGCAACCAAGTCTTTGATCAACAAATAAATGTCTCCATTTTTCTTCTTATTCTCCTTCTTCTACACTATCTTTTTCAAGGCTTTATGCTTGTATTTCTGAACTGAGCACAAGGTTGATATTTTTGAGTTTTTTTCTTTTATTCTTCCAAGATTCTTTCTCTAAAAGATCATGGAGTATTTTACAGCCATATATGTGATTCATAAATGTAAGCCATGGTTTTCTAAATGATTCATGGAGGTTTAGTCCTTTCATTTGGCAAGCTTTATTTCTGAGCATTAGTTAATCGGTTTACTGAAATTCTTTGTATTGTTGAATATCTTTTATGAAACTCCACAGAGAACTACTTCGGGGTGTAATTTCAATGATTTCTCAAACTCTGAGTTTACGAGCATGATATTTTTTAAGTGCACCTATCACATTCGCTTATGTTTTAAATGAAATACTCTTTTAAAGTTCTCTAAAATGATCAAACTCTTTTTTCTTGTGAGAAAATACAGATGCATGTTTAGCTTGCATGCATTTTAGGGGGTTGTAATAATGAAGTTGAACACATATCTATTCTGATATTGAATCCTTTCTTCATATTTTTATTATTAAAGAAGTTCTTTGGTCCATTCAAGAATAAATCTGGTTATCAAGAACCATTTCATATACAAATTAAAGCAGTACAGATTTGGGGTCTGTCATCTAGCATTCTCCCATTTCACAATCCAATCCAAGAACATCAAGCTATATCTTTTGGAAAATAACAGAGGAGTAACACCTCTATAAAAACGTAGGGGGATTTTATCCTTATGAGGTTGTTGTTTGGATCTTGACCAATCTAAACATCAACACTCCTCTACAGTAGTGTGATTATTGCAATATACCAATGACTATACAAGAAGAAAATTTCATAAAACATACTAAGAAAAGACATTATAACCGAATTCAAAGGAAATAACTAACTATTGAGAGAAGGAGAAGGATTAACTCACCAAGAGTCCAACGGTTGTTGTCATTTCCGATTATCGGAGCCTCCTCTCTCTTTTCCAATAGTTCCTCTACAACTTGCAAGAATCTCAAATAGACAAATCTACATAGAGAGATAGTTATGCTAATAACTACCCATTAGTTAAATGGAAAAATAATGGAATGATCAAAGCAATTAGTATTCTATGAAGCATATATGAAATAATTGCAAGTTTAATCAATACCAATACAATACACTTTGAATGAACGAGTTTATTATTAATGAGCAATAGTTAGGTAGTTACAAATTATATATGTCTGGTGCAACGTTGCCCTATCGAAAGAGACTTCAAGTCCCTCCACCCCATATCTTGCTATAATGATTAGTTTTGACTCTGAATTCACCACAGACCGAGAATATATGGGAGACTCTTGGTCAGATAGGTTGGTGATCAAAAGGAGGTTGGAAACAATGGTTTCCAGGTCAAAAAATCAGTAGCAATAGGGATATGTATGGGCTTACAGACTCAATGGGTATAGCCAAATGGGTGATTTCTCTGATGTGCAAAGTATCATTACTTTTCTCCTTGGAAAAAATGCTCATTTTATGTGATCTATAGTTGGTTAGAGACGGTTGAGTATGGGTAAAAGGAGTTAGGAAACTAACCAAACCCACAACTCAACATTTAATTAGGCATAATTAATTTTGTTAAGCATTCATTATCATGTACGTGATTGTCCCTTGGGTAGCCCGTGTATATGCGTGTTTCATAAATGTGAGGGCACATACAACTTCCCCCCCACAAAAAAAAATAAAAATAATAAGGTCTCAAGGAGGTATGGGGAATAATTGTTTGTGAGTAGGAGAGGGATTAGGCCAATAAGAGCATCAATGCTTCAATGGTGACAATTGACATTATAACACTTACCATATTTGCATATAAAAAGAAAGAGGCACAAACCATTGGAAGCGAATCAATAATTTGATATTAAGCTCATGACATCTACAAATAGGTGATAATTTGAGAAATAGGGAAGATTTATTGCATTTATAGCAGGGGTGAGCTTTCTAACCTGCAGTCTTCATCATGTCATAATTATGCTTCCACCCATGAAAGACATTAGGAAAGGAATGACATTGACCCTCAACGACATTAGGAGGTTTACGAAGAAGGTTCAATGAGGTTTAGGAATAAGGTTCGACAAAGTTTTATTGATAGAATAAATCAAGGTAATTCAATATTTAAAACAATAGAAATAAAGAAAATCTCTCTAGGGAAAATTACATTGTAACTCATAATACTAAGAGGAACTCGTGGCACGTAAAAATGTTAGTAAGATCAACATACATACTATAGTCACTTTACGAGGAATATTTGTATCAAAGTCAATGCATAGATGAAGCCTCAAGGAGAGATAGCTCCAGTAGCATAGAGTACATGTGTAACTAAATAAATTAATAGTTAGTTGGCTAGATGGGCCTTATTTGGATGCATGGTGACTACGTTACAGTGAAAGGCCCTACTTGTAGCACTAACAACCAGCCACATGCATTCCCAATAGGTTGCCTCTATTCCTATTCAATGAATACAAGAAATTATTTCCTTCCCATATATTGTTGTTGTTGTACCAACAACTATTCATTTCAACACAATAAGTGAGGCTAGACTCTATATGCATACAGGAGAAATGAGAGGTGGATCGTCGACATCGTGTGCATGGTTGTACAGAGGAGTAGGTTGCAAAGAGATCCAACATATTAGTTCGATAATGTTCACCCTATATTCCAAGCACTAATTGATGTTGGGAGTAAGGGAGTAATGCACTTTGGCTTTGGGGAAGAAATCGATTTACCCTTCTCATTAATTTTCCCTGAAGTAAATGGGATGTGTTGTGTGGATTGAAATCAATATGAGACCTTGAACAAAATACTGGATGAGTCCAAAAATAGTCCAAGTGACTCTTTTGGGTAGGCTCACAAGTTGTCGGAGAGGTTCAATACATTATGTTTTTATCCTAGGAGTCAAAATCGATCTACCTGCTTCTCAAATCATCCACGAGAGTCACAGGATCTACAATATATAAGAATAGAGAAGCTAACTCCTTAATCATAGAATTCAATGACCTTATATACGAAGCTCAAGCCTTACATATAGACAGGACAGATCCTACCTATAACTAAAAAAATCAAAGAGAAGGCTCCAGTCCAGTCTAGAAGGTAGACAATCTTTATAAACCCTTTATTTTGAATAAAAAAAGAAAGGAGTGAATACATACATTCTAAACACATTGCTAATCGATTGTGTGTTGTTGATTCAGGTTCGATGACAAACTAATTCCTCTATCTAATTTTTAATTTATTAAATCATACTCTATATTTAAAATTTTATGTTAATTTAAAAATATGTGAAACATTTTTACGAAATAGTTAAAATAAAACATAGTAGTAGTAACCAATAGTAATAATGAACACTGTAATAACTTGTTTTCGATTTTTATTATATTAAGTTGTTTTTAGTTTTTTTTTAAATATACACTATGTCTAAAATTTCATATTAATTTGAAAGTATGTAAAATGTCTTTGAAGAAAAACCAAAGATAAAGAAACACATGAATGGTAACAATCAACACAAAAAAGATTCACACAAGTTAGTATCACTGCATCAAATATACACAGAACTAACTAGTTTACAATTATTTTAAATTTTATTTTGAAACACTATTTTTCATACCATCAATTAACGCACAATTTCGACAAAGCCACAATAAATTGGACGACAATTCCTTGATTCAACTATCATTTTTCTAGCATTATGAATATCAACTTAGGTCCACATAAACAAACAACAAAGCAACGTTGTATCAAGTATCTTGGTTTTTTTATTGATGAAAATGGAATGCACACAGACCCTACAAAGTTAAATCTCTCAAGGATTGGCCTATCAATGGAGATTACAAATCTCCACAACGACCTCACCATTGTCTTTTCCACGCAAAGACTTGGACACTATATGATTGGCCAACAAAAAACCACCTCCCAAGACTGCCCACAGACTTCAGTGGTCAGGGTGAATGTTTTGAAGGTGTTGATACATGGCCTATGTTTTATAATATTTTTATTTCCTAAAGTTTATCACTTTGTTCAATGGTGCTCTCTTCCTACTAACTAATTATGAAAATGTATTGTATAAAAGTATTTATTATCTTGATGTATAGTATCGAAGCTCAAAAGTATTTATTATATAAAAGTATTTTTTATCTTGATGTCTCGTATCGAAGCTCGAAATTATTTACCATGATGTATTGTATAACAATTTTTAAATGATACTTGTATAACAATTTTTAGCTTTGAATAACTTATCGTTTATCATTGTGTATTGTATAACAATTTCTTGTTTTTTCACCTACATTTCAGGGAAATTCCTAAAACAAGACCAAAGGAGAATCCTCAAATTGCAATTGAATAGGCTTAGCTTGGTCAGCTCGTGGCCCCATTTACTCTAGCAAGAATGTAGCGGCCTAAGGCTTCAAATACATGGGCTTAGTCGAAGGAATAATTATCAATTGTAGGAACCCTGTGTTTCCATAATTTTTTTGGAACTTTCTAACATAAAATATATTAGTTTTTCTATTAGAATATGTTTGTGCACATGCATGTTAATTTCATTAATTAATTAGTTACAATATTTTCTTATTTTCATTAGTTTCAACTTGATGAGAGTTTACAAAAAAAAGAAAATGATAGTATGATTCACTATCCATTCTTTTAATGATGTTGGAGCAGTTGAATAAAAAGTATGATGCACTAGAAGAAGAAGTATGATTTATGGTAAATCATTGTAACAAGTAAGTGAAAGTAGATAGTTTGTACCTTAACTCCTTAATTGCATTATCTAGGATGTCCAACATTCCATCTACAACTTCAGCCCACAAACTAGTGATCTATTGTATATGTAACTTGATCACAAATATATGCAAAAGCACCCTATGGCAGTGGAGAATGGCTATGGAGGTGAAGAAAAGCATGTGCAAAATTACTCTTATGCAGAAGCACTTGTATGTAGAAGCACCCTATGTATGGTAGGACATGTATGCAGAAGCACCCTATGAAGACAGAGAAAGGAGGTAGAGTGATAAGACTTATCAAGGAGAAACAATACTCAACATGTATTAAGCATTTGTCAAACTAGTATGATTAGTCCATTTAAAGATCTGACAAAGTTATTCAAACTTAAAACTTAGATAACAAACTTAGAACATAAGTTAATGGAAATGAAAAAATTATGTTTTGTCAAATGACTTTGAACTTGTTACTTAGGTTATGTAACAATGAAAAGAATGAAAAAGATTGCATATTGCAAATCACACTAAAAATTGCATACTGCAAATGGTACTAAAAAGTTAGGCTAGGGAATGAAAAATTACATTGGGAGGAGCAAAGCTAGAAATAAGACTTCAAAATGTTAGAACCAATAGAACTTAAACAAATATATTTTTTTCAAAATATTTAATAAAAATAATTACAAACCATGTTAAAAACTTAAGGATATAACATATGTATTAAAAGTCAAACATTAACTAATGTTCATTCAACGATGGATCAAATGCTATAGTCCCTATCTTGCCTTCGAAAGAGACTAAAAAAAGACACTTGATCTCTATCATAGAATCGAACAAGGTGAGATTTAATACCAAACCCTTAATCTTTAGCAATCCAATGGTTTTCAAAACTCCTCGTATCCTTCTTTTGAAACTTTCATCACACCTCGAGATGAAAAAGAGTCATTGATCTCCCTTTAATATGATGACTCTCAAGGTTTTGAAATTGGTTCTTATCCAAACCTCCCCAAATTTTCAATATGGAATCATGTTTGTTGATATGATATTGATCAGGTGGTGTCAAATCAATCGTGTTTTTCAATCCCCATTCATTAGACTTTTAGACCATGATGGTGAATATCGATCATTTATCAAAAAATAATCAAATAGTCACAAGTGTTTGGTATTGGTATATCTGGCTTGTGGGCAGTTGGGTATACTCTTGGGTTATAGTGGAAGCCAGTAGGCTTGATCTGGCCCTAGCCCAGGTGAAACCTACCAGTTATTGATTCCCATCGTTAAAACAAAACAAATAAAAATAATCTAATAGTCAATGATCATCACCACCCATTTTTTACACTCGAATTGACCTTTGTGACTAGAATTTATTTGAGAACAACAAAGGATTGAGGTCACAACCCGCACAAAACTAAATCTCTAACACAAATTAAAAATAAAAAATCGAGAATCCAATATAACTCTAAAACCAAAAGTAAACTTATTTTTGGATGTGCATTATTGCTAACTAAGGATACTCCTACATCACACCCCTTGGTATTTGAAATGTGCTCACCCTGCTCACAACAAAAAATTATTTGATGTTTCCCAATTTAACAAATATTTACCTCTAAAATTCACATTGTGTCTTCTAGATATTTTCCCTTAAAGCAAACCAAATACTCCTTGTATTATTTCTTCTTTGTCTTCCTAACAGATCGTTCTTTCAAAATCCTTATAATCTCATCCCTCTCCTTCTCTTGAATCTTCTTCTTCTAGACTACAACCTACTTTGCTTCAACTACATCTTTAGTGCCTTCATGATATTCATACAAATTAACAATATTGAAAATTGATGACCATTACCAATGCAATATTATAAGCATTATTCAAAAAATTCTATAAAATTCTACATAGACCAATATTCTTCAACCCTTTGGTATTTGAGCTCTGTGGTTTTGAGAACTTTGCGGTGAATATTAACTCTACAGTGAATACATACAGTGGTGAATATATTTCTCCGGTGAATATTGTCTATGCAGTGAATACATACAGGGGTGAATATTATCTATGTGGTGAATACATACGGTGGTGAATATATCTCTTCAGTGAATATTATATCTACGGTGAATACATACGGTGGTGAATATTATATTTGTGGTGAATTGATGTGATGGATATATCTGGGTGAACATTATCTCTACAGTGGTGAATATTATCTTTGTGGTGCTATTGCATGAATATTTATTGGGGCTACGGTGAATCTCGTTTGCGGTAAATCTAATCTACGATAACTATGTTAGTGACTACCCTTATGTGAATCAAGTGCACAAGTTTCTTATTTATTTATTTTTCTTTTCAATATGAGTAATTCGTTGTTGATACCTAAATCTAATAGAGGAAGGCCTAACAAAGTAACCCTAGATAATTTGCATGAATCTATTAGAATCAACAGGAAAACGCAGAGAAGAGAGAGAAGCCAAACTTCAAAGTGAATTAGTAGCAATGCTTCGAAGTGAGTTACTAGCAATGCTTGATAACAAATTTAGATCCTTCGAAGATAATATTCAGAGATAGATGGACAATAAAATTCTAGGGTTTCAGACTCAGCTACACAATATGGAGGCTAGATTACGAAAACAAAAAACAACCAAGAACAAAAAAAATCAACTAAGGAAGAAGAGGTGGATGAAAATAGCAATCTTAGGGACAAAATTAAAGAGTTAGAAGACAAGATAATTAACAATTTGGCCCTATATAGCGTGACACACAAATTGGATATAAAATCTATCAAAGAGGAAATGGATAATCTCATAGAGTTAGACCACGATCATAACAAAAGAGCCTTGAACCTCATAATTTTTTGTATAAAATGATAGAAATATGAGGACATGTTAGCAATAGTTAAGGAAGAATTAAAAAATAAATCACAAATTGAAACAATTGGATTTGTATAAAAAAAAAGGTTGGGAAAAACAATTGGACATAAATATAGGTTGATTCAGGTTATGGTAAGCTCTAATGCCCACAAATATGACATACTTAATAAAACTCCCAGCTTAGAAGGGTCTGGAATATTTATAAATGAAGACCTCGTTCCAGAAGACCAAGCTAAATTAAGGAAGGAGGTTCAAAAGGTAAAGGAAGCTAGAAAGGAGGGAAAATGGGTGATAATTAGGGAAAAAAAAACTATTATTGGGGATAGAGACCAAAAGGACAACGATAAATAGCAATTTGGGACACTCTGGATCCTCCTTTGGAACTGACATGGTTTCCCATGGAGTAAAGGGCCTTTACTAAGATGGATCTTGAGTGACATTGACATTATTCTCTTGGTTGAAACTTGGGAGCATGAAGAATGTAAGGTCCCTAATATTGAAGGATTTGTTTTGTGGTCCACATGGAACAAGAAGTCATCCCATACAGGGATTGGAGGCATAGCATGTTACATAAAAAAGAACATATCTCCTCACATCCAGCTCCACAAGAAATATCATATCAATCAGTACATATGGATGGATATATATGATATTAACACTAAGAATATTTATATAGCAATATGTTATTGCGCACCTATTAACTCTACTTTTTATACAAAAAATAATCTAGATAAGAATTGTCTCTACAAAACCTTAGAAAAAGATATCTACAATATGATAAATGAAGGTAGTATCCTCCTGTTAGGAGACTTTAATGCTAGAACTGCAACCAATCAAGCTATTATTTTAAGTAATGATTCCAACCCTAATACTCTTTGGCTATATGAGAACCTTGTCTTAGCTAACAGTTACAAAAGAGACTCTCAAGACCTAATCGAGAATTTGTTTGGTATTGAGTTAATAAAGCTCTGTAGTTCTCAATATTTAATAATTTGCAATGGTCTAAAGAAGTGGCCAAATTCTAAGAGGATGACTTGTATCCATGGGCTGAGAAGTTGTGTTGTTGATTATGTAATATTCAGTATCCCCATATACAACCAAATAGTAAACTTTGATCTCTTAGATGGCCACGAACTTGAATCTAATCATAGGCTTCTAACTTAAACTCTTAACTTTGTCATACACAAAATATCTATAGAGGAGCACTCTGACACCCAAAGGCACTTACTTTTTTACCAAAAAAAAGGTCGATCTCTTCTTAAAATACTTAAGGAATACTTAAAACTCATATCGTATAAGAACAAATATTGACGTTGACTATCAGAATTTTACATCAACCCTCTCTACTTCAATTAACAATTTATCTATTGTGGTGCTACATAAAAAGAAAAATAGTACAACTAACCCTTGGCAAGATAATGAATATAAAATTGCTAGAAAAGACATTAGGGATGCTTCCAATGCATCTTTAAAATCTGATAAGATAAATATATACAAAACCTTAATTAAATGGAAAAAAACAGACTATGTACATAGAAAGTAAGAGAAGCTTTTGCACCTACTTAAGATAGATTCTAAGAAATTCTGGAGGAAAATTCTAACTCGTAAAACTAAAGAAAATAATAATATTCCTTTGAAGGACTAGAATTTATACCTTAAAAACTTGTATGAATCCCCTGACATCATGGACAACATGCCAAATGGATCTACAAAGGATGGAGTGTTTTATGTAGAAGCCATTAAGTTTCGGGTTAAGCAACTCTCAAAAGGAAAATCTAAGGACATCGAAGCTTACCAAGATGTAATATTAAAAATTGGAGGACCTATCCTCATGCATCACATACATAAGCTCTTCAATTTAGCTATCCAACAAGGCTTCCCAAAACCTTGGACTCAAAGCCTCATTGTACCTATTTTTAAAAGAGGGGATAAAAGCAATCCCTCTAATTATTGGAAAATTATGATTAGCCCCATTTTAGCTAAGCTATATGGAAGTATTTTGGAAAAGAAGATCGGCACATGGCTAGAAAGCCATGGAAAAAGAGTCAGAGTCCAGGCTGGGTTTAGAGGCTACCATTCCATTGAGGACTAGGACCATCTTGTTACATTTAGTATCATTGTAGAGGAGTGTCGTAATGATAAAATCGATCTCCTTTGTTGTTTCATTGATTTTAGAAAAGCTTTTGACATTGTGCTTAAGACTAACCTCTGGAATAGGTTAGAAGAGCTTAAAGTCCCTTTCGAGTTAAGAGTTGTTGCAGTAAGGCTATATGAGAAATTTATTGTCAAGTTTAGGAACATTGAGGGTTGATCGAAAGAAATTAATTGTAATATAGGAGTCAAGCAAGGTTGTCCCCTATCCCCTGCCCTTTTCGACATATATATAGATAAGTTAGAAGATTTTTTGGAGGACACAGGCTGTGTTGGCCTGACTCTCGCTAATATAGTCATCATCCATGCTGATGATATTGTTCTTATGGAGAAGAGTCCCTATGACCTAGGTAAGAAACTAATAACCCTCAAGGACTTTTGTTATAGCATGGGCATGATTGTGAACACTGACAAAACAAAGGTTATGATAATTAAATCCAAAAAGGATCACCTACGATACTTTTGTTTATGGCAACAATAGCTTGGAGGAAGTTCCTTCGTAGAAGTATCTTGGAATTGATATCCACCACAAGCTCAATTGAAACTATAGCATTGAAAAAGGGATAAATAGAGGGTGGAAAGATTATTACGGGCTCGAAAACAATTGTAAATCAGCAGACCTTTGGCTTTGGGATTAAAAAAAAAATCCTCTTTCACACTCTTGTCACTCAAGTTATCTTATATGGATGTGAAGTTTGGGGTTTCACTCTATCTAGAGAATCCTGGAGAAAGATAGAACATATCCAAAATAATTGTATAACTTATAATCTCAAAATTAAGGGCAATACACCCTATCCTATCCTCCTCATAGAAGAAATAATTTCCCTCATTGAGAGCATTTCTATGATTAGATACATAATGTACAAGAACAAGATGAACAACATGGATGACAAGAGGCTCCCCAAAATTGCTTCAAACTCTAGCCAAAACCACTAGCAACTCAAGCAGGGATGGCATAAAGATGCCAAATCTTGGCTAAATCATTGGGGAATACAAGAAGAAGCCATCATGCAAAATATAAATAGTATTACAATTGTTATCACTTCTAAATTTAAGGAGAATATGTGGTGTGATAAATAATTAGTGGATAAAAGGAAATTAAGATACTACATGTGTTGGAAGATTGGTTGTTGTAATTGATGTCAACCCTAGTCATTGGTTTTGGACCGCAAGATTGATGAAGGTATTTGGACATGAAGGACAATGTACATGTAGAAACAAAACCCATGGATGGATAGTATACATCATGTTGTTTTCGTTGGTAGGTGGCATGTCACGTGGATCCTCATGGTTGAGGAGAAATGAATTTTTGAAGATGACAAAGTGAATTGAAGAAGGAAGTACATGTAGGTCCTAAAGATAATTAAAGAAAAGAATTACAAAATAAGAAAGTGTCAGGTCAACCCTAATGTTAAAAGGAAGTGACATAAATGGTATAAATAAATATCATTATACATTCATTTGATACACAAGTCGAATTTGAGAGGAAATCAAAACTAAAGAAGGCCGGATTTCAAGGGAGGATGAAGTCTTTTGGTGATGTGTTCTAAGGTATGTTATTTACAGGTCATCTTACCATTTTCGCTATATTTTTTTTTATAGAATGATTTAGATGATGAAATTGCTATGGTATTGAGAAGACATATCAAGGTACCTATCGTAAAAAATTTAGCTCTTGATTCGCTACAATTATGGAGATACACTCTGTGGAAGATAGGGTTTTTGACTAGTCTTGAAGCTAGTCAATAAACAGGTGTTCCGGGTAAAACAATCATAACATATTCATAGAGAATCCAAATGATGTGGGACAAATTTCATTGGAAACAGTACAGACTCTAGTTTCTTGTGTGGAGTTTCAAAATCTAATGTTAAATATTGAGCGTGAGGAATTCTATACAAGTTCACTCTCTTGAATAAACCATAATTGAATAAAGTCTACCATTATTTCTATAACTTCTTTTTGGGGATGATTCAAGGAGTGAAACTTGGAGGAGTTTTAGATAATACATTGAGTAATATTATTTAAAGGATCAAAGTATTCCAAGAATTGAATAATTACAGAAGTTGAAGAAGTCTCAGGAAGCATTATCGGGCTCTATGTGATGGTTGGTTGATGGTGATGATTTGATGTAAAGTTTTATTATCTCTCATATATTCTTGAGTGGAAGGAAGGGGAAAGGATGGAGAGGTCAACCCTATCTTGATATTGGAGGATTGTATCTTCCTCTTGGAGGTTTATCCCTCCCTTTATATTTGGAAGGTGTAGCTACCTTTGGAAGTCATTACTTCCCTTGAACAATAACTATTGATTATTCTCATATATTGTGCATGGTGTATTGTGGTGTATTGGTGTAACTCTTATACTATTGTTCAGTTCTCATTGGATATAATTGAATGGTTTAAGTATAAGTTGAAAAGGTTTTTAAATTATACTTGATACTGATTCACCCCCCTCTCAGTATAAACAATTGGTTTCATAGCGGGTTACCTTCAGTATAGTTTAACCACTAGAAGGAAGATCCTAAGAAGAAATGGAAGACAAAATTCCAAATGGGATTCCACCATTTGATGGAAGAAATTTTGAATACTAGAGTAATAGAATGGAAACTT